>OY856188.1:51785917-51807858 GCA_963693315.1 Diogma glabrata
TATCGTGTATTGATGCCGGTCGGTAGAACCCGCACTTAAAGTGGGCTAGCGGTAGGGTGTTTTACCTTTACGGACCACTAGACTACATATTACAATTTTCGTTCAATAACACTTCTACAAGTAAAGCACTATGGTAGCGTTCCTAGCTCTTTCAAGAATGTTATGTTTCTACCTTAGTTTGCTGTCCAGAAAGAGGTTAAAGTAAGTTAAGCCCATACGAATTGCACGAGTTGTTGTCGATTAGAGATCGGAATTTTTTTTAATATCTTGGGGAGGGTGCTCACATAATAGACCTGCCAAGTCCACTCGCTCGTAACCTGGGAACTGGAGTTATTCAAAAAATTCGGCTGGAAATATTTTTTTGCTTGCTGGTAAGCGATATATCTCGTAAATGGTGCACTTTAGGATACATGTGCCATGGAACGTTCTTGTTCCTTAAATGTTTTTCTATAACTTAAAATAAAAAAACTTTTTTTTGTTGCAAATTTTTGCAAAAAACTTATATGTTTGCCATTTTTTTGTATATTATAAACAATTATTTGCAAATAACTAAATTCAATTGAAAAATATCGTTTTTTAGACATTTTTTCGCAGTTTTTTGCAAAAATTTGTTTATTTTTTTTTTATTTTAAGTTATAGAAAAAGAAAGAAAGTTTAAGAAACAAGATCGTTCCGTGGCATCACCACCACCTAAAGTACACCATTTACGAGATATATCGCTTACAAGGAAGCAAAACAATATTACCAGCCGAATTTTTTGAATAACTCCAGTTCCCAGGTTCCGAGCGAGTGGACTCGGCAGGTCCATTATGTGAGGACCCTTCTCCAGAGATTAAATTCCGACCTGTAACCGACAACAACACGTAAGCCATATCTTTTTCCGTTATTCTATAGGACTAAGTAGCCTTGTAATACTCAGGCTGATTTAATTGAGAAATGGGATTCAAATGTAGGTGTCTTATGGTTCTTGAGAAGGGAATTTACCTCCAATCTAAAGCTATTAGTGCATATGTAGAAAATCCAAAGAGCATTTTGCATTAGATCGCTAAGAGTATCAGGACACCTACACCGAAGACGCCAATAATAAAATCATCCGCATAAGCAGTCATCCTCAACTAAGGTCCTTCCAGTTTTAATAACAGATCAATAATGACCAACTTCCAAAGAAAGGGTACTAGTTCTCCAAATCAGCTGACCAGAAACTAACGCTGTTGACGTCTTCATCAATATCAGATATTTCTTAATTGGAAGTATAAGAGAGTGCAAGCTGTTCCACGTTTGCAGTAGTCTGCATGTTGAGATGCTGAAAACTTTGAAGACTCGATTGGATTTCTCAAGAAGTCTTCTATCAATCTTTCCAGTGTTCTCAAGAGATAAGAATATAGACTAATATGGCTAAGGTTTTTTAGGATTGCAATGAGATCGCTTGCTGACATTACGTATAAAGATTACGTTTGCCTCGATCCATTTCCTTTCAATGACTCATGGTTTTTTGAATGGCTCTTTGAATGTTTACAGAGATAACCCAATCCTGTTCTGCAAATTTAAAGGGTTTAAAGTTTTTAACAGCTTGCAAGACTTTGACTGTGGTAATAACCTTATTTTCAAATGTAATGAACACAAGTGTCTCATAGTAGTCCGGTAAGTGCATTTTTAGTAGGAGTTCTAGGAAGTTCGCACAATTCTTGAAGCATTTTTGAAGAGTTTTTTGAACTTCTGTTGTCTAGCTTGAAGTTTCTTTGTCCACAATTCGGTCTCCTGAAAGCTCATAACCAAAGCGTAGTTTACTAAAAGAATTAGTCACAGTGTCTACCAATTTTTACAAGTTGCGAGGGTATTTAGGAGTTTTTGGAACTTCAACTATGGGAGCGGGTTAACCAAAATACCTGTTTTTCAGTTTGTCCGTTCGAGTTGACATCCAACACTTTTTTGTGTACCAAGGTATAAAGATGGATTTATTTGCCACGTACAACCGATTTAACCGTCATTTGCGCTGGAAAAAAAATTCAAAAGAATCTCGCTTCGTACATTGGTATCGCTGCTTCCTCAAAGCGTATGGTGTTTATTAGCATCAAATTCCAAGATAAATCCGAATTTTAGCCTATGAGCATCCGCGACTAAATTACTTTCTGTATATGGGAGGTTACTTCTTTACAGTGGCGGATGTTGACTTGAATAGACTTTGGCCATGATAGCACTCATCGGTTAGTTTGCAAGCCCACTTCGACAAAGATAACTCTGTATCCGTGCAGCAAGCGTAACTGTTGGTGCCGGTTATCTGAAAATACAGAACATTAGTGAGAAGAAAATCTAGGTTCTTGGTAAGAAAAATAATCAAAAACCAGATAAAATCCTAACTAAAAAGAAATATATGTATAGTAAAAAAATTTTATGTATTGTTGTGACACATATTCCAATCCCTATTACACAACTCTTTTTATTTAAAAATTACGTTTATATTCTTCATTAAAAAAGAAACGAATCTTATTTAATCTACATCAACATTCAATTAATGATTTATAAATTAAACTTCCGCGTATAATTCGTTTAACATCTTCTCCTAATATTGTTCATGTGCGTAAAAATACAACAAAAAGCAAACAGTTTTGAAAGTCCGGTTTTTAAGTTGTGTTCGTTTTGAGGTATCAACTATTTATATATTTTTGTTTATTTTATAAAATCAAATACTTTGTCGTCTACCATTTTTTTTAACATATTAACCAACAATACCAGAAACAGAAACTATTCTCTATACAACAAATGCAGTTATAAATGAAATTTTCTCTTTTATTAATAAAAAAAAAACTACAAAAGTTAATCTAACAAAATTGAAAATATTTATGGAATTTATTTTGTTGTTTGTTCTTTGGTAAATATGCCCTCAAGACATAGATTTTGTAAATTGATTTAATATATTTTATTTGTGATTTTGAAATACAAATTGTGTTTGTTGTATTTGATATGTGTGTCAATTAACCTGTCAAAATTTGATTTTCCTCACACATCCTTAACTTTGGAATGCTATCAACTTGTATGTGCTGATTTAAAGTTTGACACCTTTAAGTGTTTGACATACTTTTTTTTGTGATAAAAAAATTATTTACCTTTTGTTTGTAAATAAATGGAAAATAATGTGGGATTCTAATATGTATCCCAACAACTCAAAATATATTTTGATGAAATGTGACCATCTTTCCTAAATTTACCAGTCGCAGCAATGAAAACCTTCACAACTGGTCTTTCAACAACCTTTTGGAAGTCTTTCTCCTAACAGCGTTTTCTAGTATTAATTTTTTGATCTTTATTCATTTTTCTTTCTTTATTAATTCACTTAAAACATCTTCAAGCAATCTTTCCAGTGTTGTAGTTGATTTAGAAAAAGAATCTAAGAGAAAAACAATAAATCAGTTCTCAATGTAAAATAACTACCCATCACACACCATAACACAAGGATACCAAAGAGGATATGTTCAACGATTTATAACTCCTGTTAAACATTACTTCCTTTTCCTAAATCACTTTTACATAAATCATTTTTTAAAATTTAGAAAACAAAAGACTCAAAACGACGAACCTAATAATTTAATCCAAATTAAAAAAAAATAATTTCTTTTCGGCAACTAAATTGTTTTTTTTTATCACCAATCTTTATCTTCATTGAAACAAAAAATGTTATAATTAACTCAAATATTTACGTTTACGGTACACTGACATTTCTATTATTACATAAATTAATTTTAATATCAAAAAAGATTTCAATGTCAAACTTATTTTCTGCTTTTCTTAGTTCTCCCACAAATTCACACGAAACTGTGTGAATTGAAGTTTTAAAAGAATAATGAAGGGATTCTTATGAATATTTATTGTTTTGTTAATGTTTGTTAATTAAACTTTTAATTTCGGATATAATTCAAAAAATTCACTTTACACAATGGACTTTAAAGAGAATTAATTTTTGTGTTAGTGCTATATATTATAATGGTCAGCAGCTAGTTTTATTATGTATTTTTAACTAAAAATAAAAAATAATAACCAGACAAAAATTTAAAATCGTAAACTTAAGTAAAATTTATGCTTTCACAAAAACTGTTTTTTTTTCTAAATTGAATTAATTTTGTCTATCACGTGTGTTATACTTACAAAAATAACAAATTAGAAAGACATTCCACATTCCAGTTGACAATAATTTATTGAATTATATTTATTGAATGGATAAAATCGAAGAAAAAAAAAAATAACAAAACGCACAGACTTTATAATCAGAATACTAAGTATAAATTTTTATAAAGTTTAATTAATTAAAAAAAAACATCAATTGAAATTTATTAGAAAAATTTTATATTATGAAATCGTAATAAAATTATGATTATGGAAATGTTGGTTTTTAGAATACAAATAATTTAAAAAATGTGTGTACAATAGTTAAGCGAAATTAATATAAAATTAGTTTATTATTCATAAGGCTGGAGATATTGAGGTAGCACATAAACTATCAGTCATTCAATGTTAGGCAATGTCTAAAAATTGAAGTCCATCTGCAGGTATGCAGAATAGAACCAAATACTACCAAGACTGTCAATTCATATCGCGTTGGTTAAGGAAGCACAAATAACAGCAGCAGAGATCAGACTCTTTTAGAGTACTTGGCTACCACTAATTTGGAAATTCTAAATTCCGGAGGAAAACACGCTTTTGTTAACTACCGACGGCAAGAAACCATAGACATTATTCTATGCTTCAGATCTTTTCTAGAAGTCATCAAGAGCTGAAGAGTGTACCGATATATCTAAGAGCAATTACAGATATATTTATTTTCTATAGTAGAGGCGATCCCAGCGTGGATTGCGTCTACCGGAACCCACGACAGATGGATTGAGTGTACTTCAGTGGCTTTGTAGATGAGGAACGGAGGTTGACTAGCTCAATGATCTTTTAGTATGGACATGAGAGTTCGTGTCTGGAACAAACCAGACTAGTAAACAACAGAAAGAAGTTGATTGAAATAGTCAGATATGGTATGACGAATGAATTAAAACACGCAACATTAGTAGCAGACGTAGCTACGCTGGAAGACCTGCAGGTGTTATGTCAAAAGTTTGAGAAGCTATGGTCGTCCCTGCAAACAACGACCAGGACAATTGGTCATCCCTTGCTAACAACATCCAGAACATCTGGGCAATATAGGATCAGTGAAGTTTTTACGTCTGAAAAAGAAGAACCAAGCATATCCAACACTCTTAACTTAATTCGCTCGTCTCTCTGTTCCTAGTTAAAAACCTTTTACAGAGGTTGCCATGTGCTCAACCATTTATTAGCCGACGCAAATGTGTCTGGTTAATGCTGTGAACTATTAGAAATAATATTTTATTATCTCAGTCTCATAAGTTGCTCGTTTCCTATCCCTAACCTCGAGGAGGTTAATGGCGTACATGCTAACTAGGTAAGCATGCTCTACTATCTTTGAGCTCCGTTTGTCTATCCTGAAGGGTTAAACCTGATTCCTTTCCAACAGAAGCTCAAGAGGTGGTTGACAGTAGAGGGGGTTGACAGTAGAATACTAAGTGTATCTACTGTCAGGGGGACAATTCCATTTAGGTGCGATCTAAGATCGCACCGTAAGTTTTCGTGATCGGGACAGTTCAGAAGAACGTGCAATGCAGTTTCATCCACACCGCAGGTACCGCAATTACCGTCGTTTGTTACGCCAACACGTTTTAGGTTTAGGTCTCTAAATTAGTCGTGTCCAGTGATGAACTGAACCATAGGACTGGTTATAGCCACCTTTAGATTTTGGAGAGTGAAAGTTGCATCGCTGATGAAATGATACGTATGCCTTCCCGTATCAGAGACATCCCAGCGTGCTTTCCAGCTACTGAGCGTCTCAAGGCGTTGTTTTATTAATTTCTTATTATTTGCATAACTTGAGCTGAGAAGTTGGTTGTTTATGCTGACCTTTTCCTTAAGGATAAGATCGATAGGGATTGAACCCGCAATGACCTGAGACGGGTCACTGGGGCTCCTGCCCTCATGGACTTTCCAGTTTTTAAAACGCTTTACCATATTTTTTAAGACAATGGTAACGTCCACAGAGGAATCACCGTGCAAACGTGCTTAGGTTCCCATGTGTGTTAGCCACAAAAAAATTCCATCGCGAGATGAAGTCTTCTAACTTGTGATCTCTGCTATCGGTGAAACGATCGAACCACATAGCTGAACGAGCGTTTAACTCACCTAAAATGATTACTGAACCTTTCAACTTGTTTAGAATTGCGTCAAGTTTAATCAAGTGATCCTCGATAGGTTCACAAAACTGTCAAAAGACATTTACAACGTGAAATGTTCCTCCTGGATGTCTGACCTCCACGCAATCACAGTGTGAATCTGTGAAATGCGGAAGGGTCATTGCTTGAATGTTTGAGTTGTGGATACTGATCAAAGTAGGTAAGCAGTGTTCGACATTGTTTCTACTGGAGGCAGAATGCATGTTTACTCCTATACCACATGCTACCCCGATCACGCCGTAGACTTCCTGTGCACACAGAACGTCCACGGCGTGGTTCGATATGCATTCACGCATTTCATGCACTGTCAGCATTGAATGTTGTGAATTTGCCTGCGCAAACTTCTCATTTGTCTACTCAGGCGTCTACTAATTTTGGTTTCTATTTTTCATGCACTCGAGTTCTTTTTTATAGCTGCTACAGGTGCAACCTCCTACAGTGTAAGCGTGGGGTTCGTTCTTTGCCTTACACGAAGCGCACTCTGGAAGGAGAGCTTTGTTTGGACAATCAACAAGTGTCTGTCCTGTTTGAGAGCAGTGACCACACGTTGATACAGCTTGAGCTCATTTATTACCCATATGACCAAAACATTTATTACCCATATGACACTTATAACATTGAAGTGACTTACTCTTGAACTCTGCACGAGGTCCATTCAACATAAACTCGGTTTTTGCTCACAAATTTAGTCTTCGTTTCAGGGTTAACCTCCACAACCCAGCAAGCATCCGCACCAGTTCTCGCCCCGATTTTAAAAATCGGTTTGATTACGCTCGGTTACTTTTACGTCTTCGACGTTTTTTATCTCCAACTCTTACGTCCAACCCTTCTCTTTCTGAGCTGCATCATTTGCTTGTTCAAGCAGAGCATCAGTAACTACTGGCGTCTGTGGATCTTTTAACTTAACTGTACCTTGTTCCCCTGAGTTCCGTTTTTGATCACGTTTGTGACATCGTTTTGGTTATTTTTTTCTTGTTCTTATTTTTATTAATAATTTTCGGTATCTCGTTATTTTTTGGTATCATGTTTCCTCGGTTAAAGATAACCTCGAATCCTTTTAATATTTTGGTTGTTATTTGTTGGTTGCTATCCTGTCTTGCTTAAAGAGCTGCGACATGGATCAAAACCTTAGTGTTTGCTCCCTGAGTATTACTTACCACTTCGATTAATTTCATGAGCGGCTCTTTTTGAGCATCTTTCGTCACTGCGGATAAGTTTGATAGTTCTGTAAAAATGTCTTTTAGACCTGATTGAACTTCATCTTCAACAGGGCATACGACTTCATTTTCATTAATAACTGTGTTATCAATTTCATTTGTGTGTTTACTAGGTGCTGCGACAGCTTCTTTATTATTTGTGTTCCTAACTCTTTTTGGAGGAACAATCTCTTCTTTTGGCATAGAGGCGTCAGCTCAATGCTTTTTCCCAACACTTCCCGCCATCTTCAAATAAGTCGACCAAGTCTTAGCCGAGTGGAGGAGGAAGCCAATCCATGGGATATGAAGCCCAACCAACATCCAACCATACGTTGCAATCTATGAAAACCCACCACGAATCCTTGTCATACCTGTAATGGCTTCAAGATCAATTATGCCACCACCGTCCCCAAGAAACAAACCTCCAATATGCTACCGATGTAAGGACATCGGTAAATCCTTTTTGTTATAAATGTATTAAACCTGTAAACCTGATGTTACTTTTTATAAATGCTCAAACAGTTATCCTTCACTCAATTTAAACTCCAGGGCAGGTCGAGAGCTGAACCCCCGAATCAGATATCCTTAAACCCGTGAATTCACATGACATGAGAGATGCGTTAACTGTCACGGAACGCAATCTATCTCAAGTAAGGTAAAAAACACAGCTTCAGAACGACCGGTAATTAACTTCTCTGAATCAACAGACGCACCCAATGAAAAAATTAAAACGCATCGAACGTTTTTGTCGTTATCTGAGGTTACGAAAACTTCTCAATAAGGCATGTTTCTCTTCTCCTATATGGAATTAATGATCCTAGGCCACATTTATACATTTTTTTTTTCATAAAAAAGATTATGGCCTTCTGGGACAGTGGAGCCTCTATCAGAATTCTAGGAAGAAATTTTTTAAAATTTTCAAGAACGGCATTTCCTACCGTCAATTGTCTTCTACCACCGCAAAGCGTCCCTATTTTTTTAATGGCTTAATATAAATCTTTCGTTTTCATGGTGTTCCAAGTGTAAATAGGAGCTTTACCTGGCAATCAATTTCTGGGGAGAATTTGGTACCACTCCTTCATTTGCTAGCAAACTGATGCCGAGTGAGTCTGATGACATATTAACACGATCTCAACCCTGACCAGATACAGAAACAATTGAACGTCAAGGATTCTTTTCATTCCTTTAAAGCAATGGTTCTTGGTAAGACTTCTTTGGTGGAATATGTCATCGGTATTGGGGATAGTACACATGTTAAACAGAAGCATTACTCCACAACAATAGATCTATGCTGAACCTGACCGAATGCTAGAATTGGAGGTGATCGAAGAGGGTTCTAGTTCTTGGTGCTCGCCAGTGGTTCTAATTCAAAAATCTTGTCGGAAGAATCGTTTGTTTTTAGATTCCCGACGTTTTAATTAACTAACAAAGAAGGATGCATACCCACTTCCTTTAATCGCTTGTTGGGTCGTCTCAATAGTACGAAATACATGAGCAGCATTCATATCAAAGATTCCGGCAGTTTCCTTTGTCAGAAGTATCTTGAGAAAAAACAGCCTTCACAATGCCTGGGCGGTCATTGTATCAGTTTAAGGTTATGCCTTTTGGCCTGTGGAATGCTCCTCAGACAATGTGTCAGCTGATGCATAAAGTGATACCACATCGGTATCATAGAAGTGTCTACGTCTATTTGTGGTCTCTTCTACGTGGTCTCCTTAACATTCGAGGAACACATGGATATACTGTCTAAAGGTGTCTGAGCTTTTGAGCGCATCAGGATTGGCCATTAATCTACACAAAGTAAGTTTTGTTTAAGGCGTGAAATATTTGGGCTTTCTGGCTGGTGAAGGTGGTTTGGAAACAGATCCTTACAATGTACGAACTGTTGAGGAATGCGCAGCTCTATCTACAGCCAAGCAAGTTGGTCGTTTACTAGATTCGGCAGGTTGATACCAACAATTCATACCGAATCATGCAGCTGGATGATGAGGATCATGAGTGTCCGATAGCTTACATGTCGAAAAAACTGAATAAAGCTCAACGGAATTGTTTAATGACTGAGTTGGAGTGTCTTGCGGCGATCCTCAGTGTTTAAAATTTCAGAACCGACGTGGAGGATCACAAATTTAATACTATGACCGATCATTCAAGTCTGAAGTGGCTTTTGTCACAGAAAAATTTGATTTTAAAATACCAACACACGAATTTTTCTAATATTCATAGTACAGGGACCCAAAACGTAGCACCTGATGCTCTGTCTCGTTTGTACGACGACAATTTTGAGAAATTTGCGAAGCACTTGCTGATCTTGATGACATTGCAAAGCTCGACGATGAAGGTTATCGACAACAAAATTACATAGATATGATAGCCAGAGTTAAACTGTCTTCTCAAGATTCTCTGTTGGTGGGACATTTGTATGGAAAACTATACATGCGCATAGAACGATTTCCTTCAGATTTGGTCAAGGAATGTCTTGATAGCTGCATAGCTGCACATGATGAGGTGAAGAAGACATTGTCGCCTCTACTATTGGCCTGGCATGGCGTCACGAGTCTATGGCGTCACAAACCAGACATAATACGTCTGCTAAATGCAATCCCGGTTTATAACAGATCGACCATCGCAGCGTATTTATGTTGTAATTTTGGGTCCGTATCCCAGGTCAAAGTGCGGGAATACGGTTTTCTTGATAGTCCTTGACCATCTGTCTAAATTTGTATTGCTCAAACCTCTTAGAAATGCAACTTCACGTGCAGTGAATGTATTCTTGAGAACATATGGTGTTGCAGAGTGTCTTCACAGTGACAATGGAAAACATTGACAATATTTTCAAAACTTACTATCCGAATTTAATATACAGCATTTAAAAACTGGAGTTTACAGTTCTCAAAGCATCGCATCGGAGCGGGTGAATAGGTCACCTGGGTCACGTCTGGGAGAAACAGCTTATTCACTACGTTCATTAGTATATAGCACAACACATTACTCCCGATACAACGTGTTATTTGGTCAACACCCTATATTGATTCGCAAGATTTATACGACATTACGAACTCTTCACAATCTCGCAAGCCAATCGGCATAGAGCTTGATCATGCAGGCCAATTAGCGATCGTCCCGCAAAACAATATATGAACATAGCGCTTAATAAATCACAACCGCACTACAACTGATGAGCTCGACCAAATACGTTTCAACCACAACAACGAGTCTTGGTGATGGTGACTTAAATGATGCTGCAATTAAATTTCCGGCCTAGCTGGCTCTTAAGTTTTTACCAGCCATTATAGAATACAAGGCTGGTAATGTCCTGTACAAATGCTAGAACTTGGATGGTGGGCCCATTGGGATTTGCCATGCCCGGGATATTAAACTAGGTGACCAATGCAGAATGCAATTGATAAAAAGGAGCGAAGATATGTCCAATCCAAAAAATATATGTCCGAAGATATGTTACAATCCAAAAGAACTACAAAATCGCTACAGTTTAATGTGTGGTAAATATTGCTGCATTGCAAGTTTGATCATGTTTTCAACCTGGACGAGTTTTTATTTGGTTCGTTCACCTTTTTTCTTTGCCGTTTTGTTAAAGTACTTTTAATAGACAAAATTCACGATACGATCGATGTAGTCAGACATATCGGTTTCAAATCCGTTTAAAAAACCTACCTCCGGCATAGAGTTAGTGGAAAATCAATGAAAAATTTTTTTAACGGATTTGAAACCGATATGTCTGACTACAACGATCGTATCGTGAATTTTGTCTACAAAAAGTAGGTACTTTAATAAAACAGCAAAGAAAAAAAGGTGAACGAACCAAATAAAAACTCGTCCAGGTTGAAAACATGATCAAACTTGTTCAATGTAGGTAAAAGTGTGTTGTTAAATTTTTTTAAATCAACTAATAACAAACTTTTATTTATTTAAAAAAAATATAAAAAATAAAAAAAAAAATTAAATATGAAAAATAAAAACAAAAAAAATTTAATAATTTGTTTAAGTATTGTGAAAAGATAATAATTTTCCCATTGAAAGTCTATGGGAACCGTTTTTCGGTGATTATTCCTCCGTGGTATGTCTAATTTTCAATATTTTTGTAAACCATCTATGGCTAGATGTCGTCTTACATGCAAAATTTCTTTTTGATATCTTTAATAGTTTGGGAGGAGTATGTGGACAATGGAAATGCCGAATCGGGGGAAAATAGAGCTTCGCTCCAATTATCAACAGTTAATAGTCGTCTTAATATTAGGTCTAAATTAATTTATTTTATAACAGTCTTTTCTTTATTTTAGGTCCATTTTAATTTATTTAGTTTTGTAACGCCAGGACTATGTCAATTTTGTTCTAAAAATAATGATTTTCATTTTTAATTGTAATTTCATTAATTTTCTTAACGGTCGCAACATTTCTGTATGGTAATGTTGAGATTTAGTTGCGTCACTCAATTTCAACAATAAACATGTTTGATTTAATGTTATTTTTGTTGGAGAAATTAATGATTGTTGGAAAAGGAAACAGAGTGTCTAAAATAATATAAAAATAAGAATTTTTTTAAACAAATGGTTCAGTATAATTTTGGAAATTGAAAAAAACAATATGTTATAGAAGATAAATTTATTTAGATTTAATCAATTTATTTTTATAGCAATTGTTTGAGTTTTTTTATTAGTATAGTTTTGTAAAGGAAAAAAAATTGTAAATGTTTTTTTTTATATATAAAATTAAATTTGTTTCATGTGATTGAAAAGTTTTTTATACTAAATTAAATTGTTTAATTTAATGTGATGTTGGAGTTCTTTTTATTGTTTATTGGTTTGTTCAATGTGATGAAATGTGACAAAAAATCTATTTACACATCGATTTTAAAAGAATATAAAAAAATCATCAGTTGTTTTTATTTATTATAAATTTGAAGTTACGGAAAAAGATAAACAAGACCAAATTACAAAGCGTAGTGATTATCTTCATTGGTGTGAATATTTTATGGTAAATGCATTTCTGGCAGCAAAACGTAGTAAAGATCCAACAACATATAAGTTAGTGCCGTTATCGTAAACAACGATAATAAAATCATGGGAATTGGTTATAATGGATTTCCAATTGGCTGCAGTGATGATGAATTTCCATGGGGAAAATAATTGAATACATTAAAATTTATACGTGGTGCATGCAGAAGTGAATGTGATTTTGTATAAAAATTGTTCGTGTATCAAAGGAAGAACAAGTTATGTAGCATCGTTTCTATGTAATGAGTGTGCTAAATATATTATACAATCAGGAATTGTGAGTTACGATGAAGACAACATTGAAGATGATAAAATTACTGTAAGCTTTTTTTTAAATTGTATAATTTTTGATTTTATTTGATTAAATTACTTCGCATGTTAGATTCACTAAATTTATAGTATGTTTCTGTGATGATAACGATTTTCAAGTGAAATTTTATTTGTTTCTGTATAAAATTCAGTTATCCGGCGAAGGTATATTAAAATATATAATTTCTAATAAAAGTTCAAATCGTTTCCAGTGGCGCTTCGAAACGAAGGACAAACAAGTCTTGACTTGGAAATCTCTTATCTACATTGAACAAAAATAAAATAAATAAACAATTTTTCGTAAAATAAAGTAATTTTTGAAAATATAAATAAATAAAATTTATTAAATAGAATATATTTTTTTTAAATAATTTTAGGAATAAATTAAATAATTTAAACAAAAATTTCTTTGTTAAATCTTCTTAAATAAATACATAACTTTTGAAGATTTGACTAAACAAATTTTTCTAAATAGAATATATTTTTCTGACAATAATATTTTTATGTATATAAATTAAACAAAAATTTCTTTGTTAAATTTTCAAAAATAAAATTTTTTTTTTGAAGATTTAATTAAACCAATTTTTCTAATAAATAAATAAATAAATATATTTTATGTTTAAAATAATTAAATAAAACAATAATTTTTGAAAATTAAATAAATAAATTTTATTAAGTAAAATAAGTTTCTTTTTAGAATAATAATATAAATAATTTTAAGTAAATAAAATTCTTACTAATTAATCAAAAAACATCAAGATTTAAATCTAATAATTTATTAAATATCTTTATTTTTTGCTAAATAAATAAATATTTTTGAGATAGGACTTAACACCTAATAAATAAACAAATATTTTTATTTTTTCAATTTTAAATAATTAAATATTTTTCTTTAGAGGTGTTAAGTCACATAAATTAATTATAAGATTTTACAATTAAGAAATTAAATTAAATAAAGAAAAATTATTATATTAGATAATAAATATAAAATAATAATTTTAAGAGAATTTAAATAATTTGAATATATGTTTAGCATATTTTTTTTTCGTACATCAGATTTTCTGTTTCTCCTTCTTTTTGATGTAAATTCTCATATAATCATCCAATAATTTAAATAGTCGAAGCAATTTTTTTATAGCAAGTTGCGATTGACGATTTTCATAGTCCTTTCTTCTAGGATAAACAACGAATAATAATGTAGCCTCCGTTATTATCCTAGTTTCCCCTAGTTTTGTAACGCCAGGACTATGTCAATTTTGTTCTAAAAATAATGATTTCATTTTTTTCAATTTTAATTTCATTAATTTTCTTAAAGGTCGCAACATTTTTGTATGCTACTGTTGAGATTTAGTTGCGTCACTCAATTTCAACAATAAACATGTTTGATTTAATTTTTTTTTTATATATACTGGAGAAATTGTTGATTGTTGGAAGGGGAAACAGAAGAAGAAAAATTAATATAAAAATAAGAATTTCATAACAAAATCAGTCAGTATAATTTTGGAAATTTAATAACAACATTGTTGTTATTATAAATAAATTTAATTTAAATGTTTGTTTTAATTTATTAAAATAATTGTGTAAGTTTCTGTAAGTTTGTTGAAATTTGATATAAATAAAAATCAATTTTTCTTATGCAAAAAAAATGTTAAAAAAAATAGATGATTGTGTTTTGTTTTTTGTTAATTTATTTTCATAAATAAGTGATGATGTTGCAAAGAAATTGATTGGTGGTTTAAAATCGTTGAAAAAAATGGCTCAAACTGAAGTAAGCATGTTAAGATTTTTAAAGTTAGCACAAAAATTTAATTATTTCTATTTAACGGGTTTCAATAATAAAGAATGTCATTCATTGTTGATGGTCAGCAAGTTGGGTTAATTCGACCAAATGTACTTAAACAACTATTTAGACATTCAGAAATATCTTGTTTTCGTGAAAATGATAATGTCACTCAAGGAATTATTGAACTTAATCCAGCATTTAGAGATTATAATGAAAGATCAGAACCTATTGATAAAATATTACGATAATTTAGAAATGGTGGAGCATTTGTAACACTTAAAGGATGGTGTGACGAATGCTACGAAGTAAAAACAACTAGTGGAAATTCTCTATTGAAAATGGAGAGATCGGCAACATGTTTATTTGGAATAAGAAATTTTGGGGTTGATATTAATGGTTGTGTAAGACATCCAACCAAAAAATTATGTACATGGTTACAACAAAGATCTGTCACAAAAGCAACATGGCTAGTGAGTCACGATGAAGATAACATTGATGTAATAACGTAAGCTAATTCAATTTGATTTATATAATAATTTTGATTTGCTTTTGGTTAAATTATTTTATTTGTGCTAATTAGCATGTTACTTAATAAGTATTTTTGCTGTGATGGTTTTCTGATATATAAGAGATTTTCAGGTAAAAGTTTGTTTGTTGTGTAAACTCCGTGTTTTCGGTTTTAATATAGGTTTTGTGAGTTATCCGGTAAATTATAATTATGATAGCTTTCGTAAAGGTTCAAATTACGTTACAGTTTATAATTTTGTTTTTTTTAAATTATTTATTTTATTTTTAATTAATTTTTTTACCTATTACCTGTATTTTTCTTTGTTTTTGTATTAATACCTTTAATTAGTTTATTATCCTAACCCTGGTTGGTCTAATAAATCATCCAATATGCTTAACATATTAAAGTTTTCTAGCTAGACTTTTTTCCAGTCTGCGGTTGTCTGACTAAGGTCTGTTTTAGTCCCCTCCACCTCCCCGCGCCATTTATTTTCACTTTCCATACAAAAGTTTTTACTATTTTTCTGAAAAAGGTCGTCAACAATAGCAAATGATAACTCCCTATCCACCTGAAATTGAGTTTTGGTGCTTGGGTGTACTGTCCAGTAAGAGTGTTTGGTATTTTTTTGGGGGAAACTGATGTGCGTAGGAGGAGAACATGACTCAAAACTGCCATCAGTTCCACATGTGATTGTTGGACAATACTTCCAAGCGTGGGGCTTCGGTTTATGGCCGTGCTAGTCAACATTTATATCCTTCATTACAATAGATCTTATTTATGTGTCTCCGCCTATCATTTGACCTATCAATTGACTCATTTGTACATACTTACCACATTTGTGCTGCGATTTTGGATGGTATTATCATGTTAAGACTCGGTGTGTCTCAACTAGGGGATTTTCTTTGAGACATGACAGTTAAAATGATTATTTTAATACAGCCGGTCAACAAGATTTTCGCTTCTACGGTCAAGGATATGGGGGCAAGTGATATTTGTTAACGTCACAAACTTTTTTTCCATACAACATCTTTATTTTTCATCATAATGCCACTTGCTGTAAATATGGCTATCTTTTTCTGAGCATTCATCTGGTCAATTCGTGGTCTTTCTCATGGTATTTAAAATGTTGGTCTGCTTAATTAACTATCAAATAGCGTTATGTTTTTGTTCAACGCTATCTTCATATAATTAAGTTCTGTTATGCCCAAAACATTCATCTCAACATCTTATGCATCTAAAGTAAGCAAACAATTAACACATTTGTAATTAACACGTCTGCAGTGCAGTGTTTCACTGTAAATAAACGTAGAAGAGAAAAAAAACAATTAATTTTTTTTATTTTTATAATTCTTTATTTTTGTCTCTGAATATTTGTTTGATAGTATGTTGCATACATTGATAACTCATTTTCATTAATTTATGTTCCACGTAAAGCTGATGTAATTTTTTTTATATACAAAAGTAGATTGTTCATGCTCAGAAGATTTTGCAATATGTGTATGTTGTTTCATTTAATCTGAATTGGAAGGTATTTGCAATATTTAGTTGATAATTGATTGAAATTTTGTAGTACCTTGTGTTATTAGTTGGATTAGTTTTTTTTTGCTGAAAGTTAATACATATATACACAATGAGAGAGCTGAACAGAGTTTCTTTTGGTTACGAAATCGTTATTTGTAACGATTTGGTTACGATTCTCAGTTAAGTTTTAACTTTCGGGATTTCAAAAAAATTAAATTTAAAGAGTTCAGTTCTAACTTTGAAAGAATTTGTTTAGTTTTTAAATATTTCGAAATTTAAAAAGAAAACAAAAACTTTTTTGTGAAAAAAACATATATTTTGATTTCATTTACATAAATTGGTTCTGTTCCTTCTTGAATTTGCATTGCATACAAATCAAAAAGTTGTTTTTTTTGCCATCAGCCAATTTTTCTGTGCAGTTTTTGCTCTGCCATTTTTCTAAAATGGCAAATACCTGGTTTTTAGTAAATTTGATCGCTTTGCAGATATAAGCGTTGAGTGAATGGGAGAAAAAGAACATAAAAAAATCGAGTTGATAGAATGTTTACTGGAAAATTACTAAAAGGTATTTTTGTGAATTTTTGGTTGTTAAGGAAAAAGAAAAAATTTTACGTCAGGATAATCATAAACTGGAAATTACAAACAGTGGAATGGAAAAGTATGGATTATGAGAGTTTGAAAATAATTGAAATTAATTAAAATGCTTGAAATTAAACAAAGCGAGCAAGTATCATGTTGTGAATAACTACAGGTCCTAATTTGTTTTTTTTTTTGTAAAAGTCAAATCGAGGCAAGCGATGAAGCTTAAGTGGTGTTATGCTGATTCACTTTGTGAATCCACCTGGACTTTTAACACAATTAAATTTAAATATGTAGTAATAAACGATATTTTCCCGGCAACAAATGTTCCAGAGGAATACGGACTGGGGGAATCTCTTATCTAGTTAATTTGCCTAGCCTAACATTTTAAGTTAAATATCTATATAGAAAAATAATAAAAAAAATGCATATACATATAAAAAAAATTAAAGAGAATCAAAATACCTCTACTGGTGGAGTTGATTGTAGTTTTCTTCCCAACTTATGCTTGTATCACATTAAATCCAATGCTTGGTTTTCTAACTTTAATTCTTCTCGTTCTTAAACTTCCATTTATGACATAAACGAAACTCTCATATGCTATGTTCATCAATAGAAAAACTGGTTGTTTATGTTATCTTTTGTACAATAACTCAACACTATGGCCACTTTTGAAATGTTTAATTCAATAACATCGAATAAAAAGGTTGAACAAAACAGATTACTAATTACTGTACTAAGCCAGTTGACTGTTAATTTATAGTAACACACTATATTTACTTGTATTTTAATTTTTATTATTCTTTTGTTTTGTTCTTGATTACAGATTACAATGCGGTGTTATTTTTATTCATTTACATTTACAGAGGTTACTTTTAAAAGAAACTAATTAGACAAGATTTCTTCTTTTTTTCATTTAACAAACTCTAATCTTGTTTATATTGTAGCTAAACAAAAACTATCACGTAAATGTAACAATTCACTAATGAAAAAAAATATGATAACCATTTTTTCCTTTATTAACTTTAGGCAATATATAATATCAATTTAAATCTCTGTGTTTTTCGTTTGATTGCTAAACACGAATTGATTAATTTTTCGCCATTGTCCTTTATCGTAATTTTATGCACAAAACACAAGGTGTAGCAACATTGAAACAATACATCTTCGTTCAATTTTTTTAATTATTATGAATGAGTTCAGTAATCTATTTTTTTTCCGTTAAATTTTTTTTTTAAATTAAAGGTTGGTTCGTTATGTTTAAATTTTAAGTTTTCTATTGATTGAGAGAAATTGAACTATTTTAGATGTTCGAAATATTTTGAATAAACTGTTGAAGAGCTCGAAATTGGTTTCATTATTGAATGTGTAAATTTGATAGACGTTACAGTGGTCTAGCAAAGTCATTTATATTTTTACTGATAGCCAGGCTGTTCTAAAAACTCTGCAAAACTACACTATTAAGTCAAAAATAGTGCAAGAATTTTGTAGGTGCTTGAATAATCAGAGCTCAAGAACTGCATCTCACTGATATAGACACTAGGGTATATTGGTCATTTTGGAATCAAAAAATCTAATGAATGGATCTAATGGATGCTCATAAGCTCTGAACTGGAAATTGACATATTGACAAGTGGGATAAAATCGCTTATCTAAGTGGTTCTCCTTCAATCCAGTAACTTGGGACACAGAACACTGCAAGGTCTCTAAGATGTCACTCCAGAGACAAGCCGACAAACCACCAAATTGCTGTTGGTGGGACTGCTAACAGGTCACCATCAAATTAATAAACATATGGTAGGATTTCGAGTAGAAAATGATGCAAATATTCCGTTATCTTGAAGAAGATGAAACAGTCCCTCATATTGTTAGGGCCTCCGGACTCCGAATCAACATGTTAGATCAAACTGCCTGAGGATAGAAGATTTCTGCAAAGCAGACTACTGCAGACCAAAAGGTCTTGAAATGAGGATGACATAAAGAATTTACCAGTTTACTTATCAGGCAGGCTATGACTGGTCGCCTTGCCTAAAACCGTTGCCGGTTTTGTAAGTTTGTTTTCGATATTCTTGCAAAATAAAGTTTGAAAAAATATGCTCGAAGCATGAACCAATCGACGCAACTAAAACAATCGTGATTTTGCCATCCAAAGAAAAATATCCACTAAATGTGCTGTCATTCGTAAGCCACTCATTTATTTTAGTTCAAATTTGAACAAGATACAAATTTTGGTCTCACCTTTCAGTTTCTAATTAAATAGTTAATTTCTATAAATACACTAAATTTTTAAAATAATAATTAAAGAAAAATATAGAAAACTATTGTCATTTGATCGATAAATCAAGTCCAATGGATATGCTATTACTTATGTCAGTTGTCACCTACCTGTTAATCACAGTTATTTTTATAAATTTTGTGAAATTTGTTAGTTTATTCATTTGTGTGATTGTTTTGATATACGTTCGCAAAAACAAACAATTTTTGGATTTAAAGTTTATGTTGTGTTATGTTGTGAGTTAAATAATATATCGTTTGATTTGATTATTTGAGATTTAACATATTAAGATTAACCTATTGAGTTTCTTGGTGTATTTATATAAATCATAAATAATTTTAAGATATTTTATAAAAGAAAGTTGTGATATGGAATTAGGTGACAAAACTGGCAATCATGAAAGTAAAGATTTTAGAGGAATATACTGAACTGATATTAAATCGAACAGGTATCTCGGTTTTGTCTGATACATATATCAAGGAGCATCTTGTGCAAATTTTACGAGTAGTAAAATGTTCGTCGTGGTGTTGCATGTTTAAAAAAAATGGTAAAATCTACCTCCCTTTTTATTCCTTACTATGTGATAGAGACTGGGCTGAGCTTATGACTAAGAAGATCGATAGGAAACAATCAATGAACTGCACGCCTGGACTAAGATTTTACGTTCCAGCTAGCAAAATTCCAGCACAAATCAAGTACCGATTTGCACGCATTTCAGAAAGTCTTTGCACATCCAATCTGTTAAACTGATGCGTCACAACGATTGGACGATTACTGGCATAAATGGTTATATAAATATTGGATCAAAATAGCTGTTGCGTCACCACGATTGGACGATAGTTGATAAAAAAATAGTTACTTAGATATGTGATCAAATAAGCTGTTTTTGACAATAATAGTGATACAAATATTGGATCAAATAAGCCACTGTTGATAATAATAGTGATTTAAATATTTAACAAATGATCATATAAACATTGGATCATAAAAGCGGTCACAACGGTTGGACGATTGCGGACAATAATTTGTAAAATATAATTTTTTTTCATCTCTAATCGCACAAACTCAAAATTAGATTCCTTATAAAGGAAAATTGGCACTTGTAATAACAAAAAACTATACAATTCAATTGATTAAAAGAAAATCATAAAAGAACTTTTTAGAACTTTCAGCTAACATGCAGTTTTAATTAACATTTTTTTCTACATAACTATAAATGAGCCGATCTTGAACATTTGAATTAATTATTTCACTATGAAATAAAATTGTACAAAATTCAAACTTTTAATTTTAACCAAAAACAAGACGTTTGGAACTCCCGACGTTATATAAGGATTCAAGATCCCTTCAAAAAAAAACTTAATTTTATTATACCAATCAAAACACTTAATTTAAAAAAAAGTGTACGGTCGGTTTAAATTGTTTCGATTAGATCTGTCGAAGATCCATAACCTAACTAATTTAATTCTGCAAAAACATGTTATTTTATTTTTGTGGATTTTTCCATTAAATTTCTAGACACAATAGTGTGAATTCATAGAACGTGTAATATTTCTATTATCGTCAACATTCTAAGTCACGAGTGTATAGTCATTATTGATTGCTTCCAATCAATGCCAAATTAATGAGTGACACTTGGTTTATTATTGTCATATATGCGCTTGCGTATTAGACAACATTTTGGGGAATTTTAATTATTAGGGATGTTTGTGAGTAATTAAGCTCAAGCAACTAAGGAAATAATTTGAATTTTTTAAATTCGTTGGAAAGAAATCCCTAAAAATAATATTAAAGCTTAATGACAGTTGAGAATTCAACTTAAGTAAATAGAGTGATGATAAAGTTTCAACTTCAAAATATCATCGCATTGGTGACGAAGTAGATAGCGTGTCTGCAAAAAGATTTGAACTTATTCTGGCACTGATGAGGCTATGGATTCGAATTCCAACCGAAATACGTAAAAGAGAAAAACAGAGTCTTTTTCTGATTTATTTTCAACCATACCTATGAGTTGTAAAAATTCAAATACTTGCATTTAATTGCTCACAAAAATCCCGAATAATTTTATTTTATGTTTTAGAAAAAAAGGGTAAGAAAATCTGTGTTACTCTTCTGTGTAACTAAGTAACAGTTTAAACCTTCTGACTGCTGAGTGTCTCTTGGCGCAGTCTCTGTTTTGTCAAAATTATTCCGTTTGCATTTCTGGAACTGAAAGTTTGTTCATGAATGCTTTCTTTCTTTTTAAGGAGTAGATCGACTGGGATTAGTCAGCCATTGACCTGAGATGATGTTGTAGATGGGATTCTGTAGCGTGTATATGGTTTGAAGGAATTGCGATATTCGCCCAGTTTTAGCAACCCCATCTGGATCTCTGTATTTTTGGTATCTTTTCTCGTGCGTAACTATCTTAAACAACCTTTCGTAATTGTGACTAGGCTGAGCAAATAATTGCATAGATCCCTGAAACACTTTTGAAT
>OY856188.1:51808058-52033058 GCA_963693315.1 Diogma glabrata
TAAGACTTCTTTGGTGGAATATGTCATCGGTATTGGGGATAGTACACATGTTAAACAGAAGCATTACTCCACAACAATAGATCTATGCTGAACCTGACCGAATGCTAGAATTGGAGGTGATCGAAGAGGGTTCTAGTTCTTGGTGCTCGCCAGTGGTTCTAATTCAAAAATCTTGTCGGAAGAATCGTTTGTTTTTAGATTCCCGACGTTTTAATTAACTAACAAAGAAGGATGCATACCCACTTCCTTTAATCGCTTGTTGGGTCGTCTCAATAGTACGAAATACATGAGCAGCATTCATATCAAAGATTCCGGCAGTTTCCTTTGTCAGAAGTATCTTGAGAAAAAACAGCCTTCACAATGCCTGGGCGGTCATTGTATCAGTTTAAGGTTATGCCTTTTGGCCTGTGGAATGCTCCTCAGACAATGTGTCAGCTGATGCATAAAGTGATACCACATCGGTATCATAGAAGTGTCTACGTCTATTTGTGGTCTCTTCTACGTGGTCTCCTTAACATTCGAGGAACACATGGATATACTGTCTAAAGGTGTCTGAGCTTTTGAGCGCATCAGGATTGGCCATTAATCTACACAAAGTAAGTTTTGTTTAAGGCGTGAAATATTTGGGCTTTCTGGCTGGTGAAGGTGGTTTGGAAACAGATCCTTACAATGTACGAACTGTTGAGGAATGCGCAGCTCTATCTACAGCCAAGCAAGTTGGTCGTTTACTAGATTCGGCAGGTTGATACCAACAATTCATACCGAATCATGCAGCTGGATGATGAGGATCATGAGTGTCCGATAGCTTACATGTCGAAAAAACTGAATAAAGCTCAACGGAATTGTTTAATGACTGAGTTGGAGTGTCTTGCGGCGATCCTCAGTGTTTAAAATTTCAGAACCGACGTGGAGGATCACAAATTTAATACTATGACCGATCATTCAAGTCTGAAGTGGCTTTTGTCACAGAAAAATTTGATTTTAAAATACCAACACACGAATTTTTCTAATATTCATAGTACAGGGACCCAAAACGTAGCACCTGATGCTCTGTCTCGTTTGTACGACGACAATTTTGAGAAATTTGCGAAGCACTTGCTGATCTTGATGACATTGCAAAGCTCGACGATGAAGGTTATCGACAACAAAATTACATAGATATGATAGCCAGAGTTAAACTGTCTTCTCAAGATTCTCTGTTGGTGGGACATTTGTATGGAAAACTATACATGCGCATAGAACGATTTCCTTCAGATTTGGTCAAGGAATGTCTTGATAGCTGCATAGCTGCACATGATGAGGTGAAGAAGACATTGTCGCCTCTACTATTGGCCTGGCATGGCGTCACGAGTCTATGGCGTCACAAACCAGACATAATACGTCTGCTAAATGCAATCCCGGTTTATAACAGATCGACCATCGCAGCGTATTTATGTTGTAATTTTGGGTCCGTATCCCAGGTCAAAGTGCGGGAATACGGTTTTCTTGATAGTCCTTGACCATCTGTCTAAATTTGTATTGCTCAAACCTCTTAGAAATGCAACTTCACGTGCAGTGAATGTATTCTTGAGAACATATGGTGTTGCAGAGTGTCTTCACAGTGACAATGGAAAACATTGACAATATTTTCAAAACTTACTATCCGAATTTAATATACAGCATTTAAAAACTGGAGTTTACAGTTCTCAAAGCATCGCATCGGAGCGGGTGAATAGGTCACCTGGGTCACGTCTGGGAGAAACAGCTTATTCACTACGTTCATTAGTATATAGCACAACACATTACTCCCGATACAACGTGTTATTTGGTCAACACCCTATATTGATTCGCAAGATTTATACGACATTACGAACTCTTCACAATCTCGCAAGCCAATCGGCATAGAGCTTGATCATGCAGGCCAATTAGCGATCGTCCCGCAAAACAATATATGAACATAGCGCTTAATAAATCACAACCGCACTACAACTGATGAGCTCGACCAAATACGTTTCAACCACAACAACGAGTCTTGGTGATGGTGACTTAAATGATGCTGCAATTAAATTTCCGGCCTAGCTGGCTCTTAAGTTTTTACCAGCCATTATAGAATACAAGGCTGGTAATGTCCTGTACAAATGCTAGAACTTGGATGGTGGGCCCATTGGGATTTGCCATGCCCGGGATATTAAACTAGGTGACCAATGCAGAATGCAATTGATAAAAAGGAGCGAAGATATGTCCAATCCAAAAAATATATGTCCGAAGATATGTTACAATCCAAAAGAACTACAAAATCGCTACAGTTTAATGTGTGGTAAATATTGCTGCATTGCAAGTTTGATCATGTTTTCAACCTGGACGAGTTTTTATTTGGTTCGTTCACCTTTTTTCTTTGCCGTTTTGTTAAAGTACTTTTAATAGACAAAATTCACGATACGATCGATGTAGTCAGACATATCGGTTTCAAATCCGTTTAAAAAACCTACCTCCGGCATAGAGTTAGTGGAAAATCAATGAAAAATTTTTTTAACGGATTTGAAACCGATATGTCTGACTACAACGATCGTATCGTGAATTTTGTCTACAAAAAGTAGGTACTTTAATAAAACAGCAAAGAAAAAAAGGTGAACGAACCAAATAAAAACTCGTCCAGGTTGAAAACATGATCAAACTTGTTCAATGTAGGTAAAAGTGTGTTGTTAAATTTTTTTAAATCAACTAATAACAAACTTTTATTTATTTAAAAAAAATATAAAAAATAAAAAAAAAAATTAAATATGAAAAATAAAAACAAAAAAAATTTAATAATTTGTTTAAGTATTGTGAAAAGATAATAATTTTCCCATTGAAAGTCTATGGGAACCGTTTTTCGGTGATTATTCCTCCGTGGTATGTCTAATTTTCAATATTTTTGTAAACCATCTATGGCTAGATGTCGTCTTACATGCAAAATTTCTTTTTGATATCTTTAATAGTTTGGGAGGAGTATGTGGACAATGGAAATGCCGAATCGGGGGAAAATAGAGCTTCGCTCCAATTATCAACAGTTAATAGTCGTCTTAATATTAGGTCTAAATTAATTTATTTTATAACAGTCTTTTCTTTATTTTAGGTCCATTTTAATTTATTTAGTTTTGTAACGCCAGGACTATGTCAATTTTGTTCTAAAAATAATGATTTTCATTTTTAATTGTAATTTCATTAATTTTCTTAACGGTCGCAACATTTCTGTATGGTAATGTTGAGATTTAGTTGCGTCACTCAATTTCAACAATAAACATGTTTGATTTAATGTTATTTTTGTTGGAGAAATTAATGATTGTTGGAAAAGGAAACAGAGTGTCTAAAATAATATAAAAATAAGAATTTTTTTAAACAAATGGTTCAGTATAATTTTGGAAATTGAAAAAAACAATATGTTATAGAAGATAAATTTATTTAGATTTAATCAATTTATTTTTATAGCAATTGTTTGAGTTTTTTTATTAGTATAGTTTTGTAAAGGAAAAAAAATTGTAAATGTTTTTTTTTATATATAAAATTAAATTTGTTTCATGTGATTGAAAAGTTTTTTATACTAAATTAAATTGTTTAATTTAATGTGATGTTGGAGTTCTTTTTATTGTTTATTGGTTTGTTCAATGTGATGAAATGTGACAAAAAATCTATTTACACATCGATTTTAAAAGAATATAAAAAAATCATCAGTTGTTTTTATTTATTATAAATTTGAAGTTACGGAAAAAGATAAACAAGACCAAATTACAAAGCGTAGTGATTATCTTCATTGGTGTGAATATTTTATGGTAAATGCATTTCTGGCAGCAAAACGTAGTAAAGATCCAACAACATATAAGTTAGTGCCGTTATCGTAAACAACGATAATAAAATCATGGGAATTGGTTATAATGGATTTCCAATTGGCTGCAGTGATGATGAATTTCCATGGGGAAAATAATTGAATACATTAAAATTTATACGTGGTGCATGCAGAAGTGAATGTGATTTTGTATAAAAATTGTTCGTGTATCAAAGGAAGAACAAGTTATGTAGCATCGTTTCTATGTAATGAGTGTGCTAAATATATTATACAATCAGGAATTGTGAGTTACGATGAAGACAACATTGAAGATGATAAAATTACTGTAAGCTTTTTTTTAAATTGTATAATTTTTGATTTTATTTGATTAAATTACTTCGCATGTTAGATTCACTAAATTTATAGTATGTTTCTGTGATGATAACGATTTTCAAGTGAAATTTTATTTGTTTCTGTATAAAATTCAGTTATCCGGCGAAGGTATATTAAAATATATAATTTCTAATAAAAGTTCAAATCGTTTCCAGTGGCGCTTCGAAACGAAGGACAAACAAGTCTTGACTTGGAAATCTCTTATCTACATTGAACAAAAATAAAATAAATAAACAATTTTTCGTAAAATAAAGTAATTTTTGAAAATATAAATAAATAAAATTTATTAAATAGAATATATTTTTTTTAAATAATTTTAGGAATAAATTAAATAATTTAAACAAAAATTTCTTTGTTAAATCTTCTTAAATAAATACATAACTTTTGAAGATTTGACTAAACAAATTTTTCTAAATAGAATATATTTTTCTGACAATAATATTTTTATGTATATAAATTAAACAAAAATTTCTTTGTTAAATTTTCAAAAATAAAATTTTTTTTTTGAAGATTTAATTAAACCAATTTTTCTAATAAATAAATAAATAAATATATTTTATGTTTAAAATAATTAAATAAAACAATAATTTTTGAAAATTAAATAAATAAATTTTATTAAGTAAAATAAGTTTCTTTTTAGAATAATAATATAAATAATTTTAAGTAAATAAAATTCTTACTAATTAATCAAAAAACATCAAGATTTAAATCTAATAATTTATTAAATATCTTTATTTTTTGCTAAATAAATAAATATTTTTGAGATAGGACTTAACACCTAATAAATAAACAAATATTTTTATTTTTTCAATTTTAAATAATTAAATATTTTTCTTTAGAGGTGTTAAGTCACATAAATTAATTATAAGATTTTACAATTAAGAAATTAAATTAAATAAAGAAAAATTATTATATTAGATAATAAATATAAAATAATAATTTTAAGAGAATTTAAATAATTTGAATATATGTTTAGCATATTTTTTTTTCGTACATCAGATTTTCTGTTTCTCCTTCTTTTTGATGTAAATTCTCATATAATCATCCAATAATTTAAATAGTCGAAGCAATTTTTTTATAGCAAGTTGCGATTGACGATTTTCATAGTCCTTTGTAATGGATAGTCTGGCATAATGTCAGAACGCAGTGTATTACAGTCGCAGTTTCCTTAGTTGTTGTTCCTTATATTAATCTGTACCACTTGTAATAGATTCTCATCCCTTCGTCATCAATAGTCATATTTCATGTAGTTTCCTTAACCCATAGTTTCCTTATATTTCTTAAAATCTGACTAAATCTGCAATAGGTGGACGGACGTATAGGAGAGGGAAAATGGCACTAATTACCCTGGTTTGATATGTTAATTAATCTAGTATAATATTGGTTGGCTTGAATTAATTAATAACTATCTTTAAGGATCATCCATAATTTAATTTTGCAACACCCTAAAATTGACGCGAGCTATGGTTACATTCAATAAACTACTAAAAGTTTGAATTCTCTAACATCAACCGTAATTGAACAATTAATTTTTTTTAAACCCTAAGTCGGCTGTGCGTATTTTTTTCAGTCATCAACATTCAAGGATTTAATATCTCGTTTTTGTTAAACATTCTATTGTCGTATTTTCTTTCAAAATAATTTTTCCGTTTCACTATAATGTGATTTTGTATTGTAGTTTGCAGTATCTAAACGCCATAGCACCAATTGAACTTGCATTTGATTCATTTTGAATTCAATGGTGAATGTTGTTGATGGGTCGGAAATATTTTGTGTTACAACCTTGTCGTTGTGCAATAGTATCAAATAACGAACGGTTTAGTATAATTTTGAAAAATTCCCAACAATTGAAACTTGATGGAAATTAATTTCCAAAACATCGTATTCGAGTTTTTTCGAGACAAAAATTTTGCTATATATTAGGCCACTGTACGTCTATTGGTCTCTTAGTTTTAATTTCGATGGAGACGAAGACTCTCATTATTACATTGTGAGTTGTTTGACATCTCTCGTGGCATTCAGTCGATGGATATAAAAATTTCATCCAGATTATGATTGCATGTCCGGTGCGCTATTTAAATCGATTTTTTTTAAAAAAATTAAGTGATAAAATCTAGTATTAGCTTAATTGATATAAGCGTAATTTATTTAATTTATTTAGTCAAAATGTACGTGTCCAATTAAAACAAAAAATTGTGAGTGTAAAGTTATCAAAGAAAAAAAATATTATCTGTTTGTGCCGTACGAAAGTAACAAAAAAAGAATTAATTCCCATAAGAAAAAAATTATATAAATGTTTGTGATTGCAATCAATTAAAAATTTGTAACAAACGGAAGGTCAGTTAGTTGTTGCTATTTATTTATTACAACGTAATGTAAGTAATTATCCAAGAAACTGTTGTTTTTGTTTCTAAATTTAAATTTAAACTTGTATTGAATATAATCAAAATTCTTTTTACGGATAATAAATTGTGCCGTAAGAAAGAAAAGAAGAATTAATTACCATAAGAAAAAAATTATATAAATGTTTTGTGATTGCAATCAATTAAAAGTTTGTAACATACGGAAGGTCAGTTAGTTGTTGCTATTCATTTATTACAATCTAATGTAAGTAATTATCCAAGAAACTGTTGTGTTTTTTTTTTGAATTTAAATTTAAACTTGTATTGAATATAATCAAAATCCATTTTTCGGATAATAAATTCATGTGTTATTAATTGGAAGGTCACAATCCAAAATGATGAACATACGCCAATCGATCACTCTAGTGTACGGATTCTAGAATATGCCGTTTTGTTGAATTTGTGGTTATATTTTTTTTTTATGATATTAAATGGCCATCTTGGTTCACATTTAGTATACGGAATGATTGAATTATGCATATTATAAATTGCGGAATCGCGAAATTGTTTCAACGCATCGTTAATATAAAATTGGTGCTACTGCCATTTGCTTCAACGCATTATTTGTAGCAAAGTTTTGGCTGTTCTTACCGTACCTTGTTCCAACGCAACATTTTTACCAAATCTTGGTTATGTCAACGGATTATTTATATACAATTTATGCTGATATTATCGCATGTTCTACGCAACATTTTTACTAAATTCTGATCATTTTAACGGATTATTTATATACGATTTATGCTGATATTATTGTATTTTCCACGCAACATTTTTACCAAATTCTGATCATTTCAACGGATTATTTATATACGATTTATGCTGATATTATTGTATTTTCAACGCAACATTTTTACTAAATTCTGATTATTTCAACGGATTATTACTATACAATTTTTGCTGATATTATCGTATTTTCAACGCAACATATTTACCAAATTCTGATTATTTCAACTGATTATCACCATACAATTTCTGTTGATACTATCGTATTTTCAACGGAACATTTTTACCAAAGTTTGATTATTTCAACGGATTATTTATATACAATTTATGCTGATATTATCGTATTTTCTACGCAACATTTTTACTAAATTCTGATTATTTCAACGGATTATTTATATACGATTTATGCTGATATTATTGTATTTTCAACGCAACATTTTTACCAAATTCTGATTATTTCAACGGATTATTTATATACAATTTTTGCTGATATTATCGTATTTTCAACGCAACATTCCTACCAAAGTTTGGTTATTGCAACTGATTATTCATATACAATTTTTGCTGATACTATCGGAGTTTCAACTCATTATTTACACCACTTATTTGCTATTGCTGCTGAATTGTTCACGCACCAGTGGATTATTCGTCAATTTTCTGTTGGATGAATCATCACTGATGGAGGGCTGATGGAATTCGAATAGGAGGACGGGGTTTAATCATGGGGTGAGTAAATTTATTTCATTATTACGGCCATAATGATAAAGCGTGTGTGTGTGTGTGTGTGCGTGTGGGGGTGTGTGTGTGTGGGCATATGTGAGAGAACGTAGGGGTTGGACGTGTTGATCGTGGGTCTTTCGCCAATGGGGTCGCCAGAGTCTTCGTTTTTCCACTTGTATTTCTTTCCATTTCTGCAAATTTTCGTGAATAGCGTACATGTCTGTATTTGTGCTGAAGTAGCAGGGTTACTTTATCGTTCCCATGGTCTGAAGCTAGTTTGGGGCTTGAAAATCAATCTCGCTAGGTACGCTTCCTGCTATGTCCTTCTCATTGGTTCGCCAATGAGAAAGCGCTTCATTACAAATTGGCGCCCAACGTGGGGCTTCTCCAAGGGTCCCTACAGCGATGTAGGACTCTGGAGGAGTCCCTCCATAATTTCAAAAAAAATTCGAAAAATTTTTTTTTAAAATTTTTCTTCAAAATTAACTTTCTTTTCCACCAAAACAATAGTAAAGACTCTGGCGGCGTAGAAGCAATTCCCTGCTTCAAACGCGCAGGAGCAAAGGAAGTCTGAGATTCCTCAGACTGTACTTTGATGGGGAGTTGCGTCCCTACGCCTCCAGCTAATATTCTCCTTTTTTGTCTTTTTTTTTAAAACGCATGGGTGAGAATAATTTTTCGGAATTATTCTCAATGGGCATTACAACCCCACGGACCCTAGTTACGGGGTGGGTTTCTGGAGACGTCTCAAAGGCCGAAGGTGTCTCAGGTGCCAGACCTAGAACGACGTGGTTTGGTGTATACGCCAAACCTCGTCCGAGTCTGGTCACCTGGTCAGGCTTCGGGTTTGCGGGGTCCTCAGAGCCCAACCTGCGCTACTATTGCCTAACGTTAGCGACCCCTCCCGGCAATACTAGCTTCCCTGTGGTTGAGGTGTGCTGGTTCTCATCGGGTGATACCGAGGAAGTTCTTCCAAGACAGCATTGGCCCGCTGTCGAGGGAAGATTTTGCTCGGCTGTCATGCTGATGTGTAACTGGTCCACCTCTGCCACAGCACCTTACCGTATGTGTGGGTGGCGTGGATCGCAGCTGCCGAGTGTTGTTGATAGAATGGTGGTGCAGGGGATTTTATCTTCTGACCATCCCATCAGCACTCGTCAGCTGGGTGAGGCACTACCAGCACATACCCCACCTTATTCCTGTCTCACCCTCCCTTCTCCCATCCTTATTCATCCCGTCTTGTTCCCTATCCTTTTCCACTTCCCATCCTTTTAACGTAGAACACTTTCAATTTTCATTGGTCCCAAAGTAAAAGCATAAAAAAAACCACAAAGCAAAATGAGAAAGATCGGCGGTCACCACCTTCAACCCCGGGTGTGATGAACTCCCCCCGTGATTGGTCCGTCCGTCCGTCGTCGATAAATGAATAAATTGATAAATAAATATTTATTAAGAAAGATAATTAAACAAATATTTATTAAAAAAATAAATAAATAAATAAATAATAAATAAATAAATTGGTAAATGTTTATATATTTATACAAAAAATAAATAAATAAATAAATATTTAATTGCGAACTATAAATAAAACTGCTGGTATTACCAAATACTAATCCGCTCTTTCTCCAACAATTTGTAGGTCCATCAAAATAATTAACATACAAATCAATAAAAGGAACATAATTAACATATAAATCAATAAAAAAAAGGAAAATCAAGAATATAAAAATCAATACAAGGAAAATAAGAAGGATTTACAAACGAAAAAAAAAAAAGGAAAACACATAACAACATTGAAGACACCAGCTAATTTTAAGTATTTTAAGAAATCAAATTTAGTTGAAAATTAATTAATTTAAAAGAAAACAACGAAAAATTTGCCTACCCGAATTTGAAGGTTTTAATTTACTAATTTTGAACTCCGTGAGAGATTTGGCTTCAAGTTCGGGGAGAGGATTTTTTTTTGGATTCAATTCAGTATTTCATTGGCAGGGTAGCATTAAGTTTTTTTGTTACATTTCAAATTTCTTAGTCTTGTCAAACCGGTAGGCTTGCCGCACTTTTTATTCGTTCGCTCAAAATTTTTTTTCGTATTTTGCGACTTTCGCGGCACGGGAACCTCCAGATCTGCCCGGAATTGGGTCTGGAAAGTTCATATAATTGTCATCTTCTGCCATATTTTAGTATACTTGTTTTCTCTCACAGTACAATTTTTACCTTGTTTAGTCAAATCAGATACAAAACACAGTAGTATTTTCGTAATTGCCATCTTCTGCCATATTTGTAGTCTACTTATTTTCTCTCGAATCTCACCGTTTATTTTTTTATTGTTCTGTTCATATATCAGCATCTTGGAAAACAATTGTAAATAGTAGTGAAATAATATCAAGACAATAATAAATCTTATTTAATATAATTGACGAATTGGTCAGACGTTGCGTAGCTGTTTGAGGTTTGAATCGCTAAGTTTCCATGTAATTTTTTTTAAATTCTGCTTTAAAATATATTCATAGTACTCAAATATTGGAATAAAATAATCTTTTCTGTTGATAATTGAATTGTTTATTTGGATTCAACGTTCACATCGATAGTGTAATAATTTTCGTTTCGCTCTCCATATACGTGCATTTATTGATCTGGTCCTGTGCGGCGGTTTGAGTATTCATAATGTCTGCCACTGATAAGATGGACGTTCTGGATAGGTCCAGCTCTTGTGCTGTTTGTCAACACGAAATAGTGCCGGCCGACGTAAAACTTCTCACTCGGTGTAACCATCTCTTTCATGACATCTGCCTCAACGACTGGTTGTTGCAGAATCACACCTGCCCAATTTGTCGAGCCGCTTGTGAGCGTGCAGAATTACAGAGGTTGCCTCGAGGGATAGATAAGAATAATTATACAATAGTGCCACCCCCACCGCGACCTGTGACTCGATCTGTTACCGCAGGTTGGCAACGTCGTTCCAGTACCGGAAATCAGCCCTCGTCCACGCCTTTGGCAAACCGTCTTCCACCATCTCGACTCGCCGATGAAGTGCGAGTGAATATAGCTCAACGATCTCCCATATATGGTGCCGCTGCAGCGGAAGATCAAGGTTTTCAGGAAGCAGTAAATGCTCACATCGATCAGGAAATTTCGAGAATTAATCACTCAATGATGCAATCACGTGCTCCAGCACCTGAAGTGTTACTACCCCTAGCGCATAATGTAATCTCGCCCACCACCCCGAGACATCAATCGGTTCATTCAAATTATACGCCAGTAAATGCGTTTGTGCAAAATAATGTACCAGTACCACCAATGTTTGCTGAACCTCATCCTGCTCTTGCTCCAGCTAGAATACGAACACATCTCGATCAGCACTCTACCACAGTTAGAAATTGGAACGTAACGTTCTCAGGCAGACCCGATGGTCTGGATGTTGAAGCGTTCATCTTCAGAATAGAGCGGCTGACAGAGATGTGTTTAAATAACGATTTTACTATTATCACCCGCTGTCTGTACCTGTTGTTCACAGATCGTGCCGCTGATTGGTTCTGGAGATATTTTCGCCAGAACCGACAGCTTATTTGGACTGACTTATGTCATGCTCTTCGAATAGAATTTCAAGACAGGCAGACGGACGAAGAGGTAAAGGAGCGGATGAGGGCCAGGAAACAGCGGCCCACCGAATTATTTGATGAATTCTTACAGTCAATTTATCGACTGGCAGATAAGTTAAGAGTCCCGATGACGGATGCCGAATTGCTTTCACTGATTCGAAATAACCTACGATTAGAAATCAGGAGGGAACTGCTATATGTCACCATTTATGGACTAGAACATCTGCGCCAGCTCTGCCGTGATCGCGAAAAATTATGGGCCGAGTCAACGACCAGACCGCGCGATTATAACATTAGACCATCGAGACCGGTGTCTGAGGTGGATTTAGATCGTGAATTTCCACAAATTCAAATTAGCGAGTTGCCAACGGAATCGTTACCAGCTGCATCCAACGAACTTGCGGCAATACAGCCTGCTCCCAATATGGGACGAATAAGCAGTTCAATTATTTGTTGGAACTGTAAACGACCTGGTCATCGGTGGCACGATTGTCGTGAATCTCAGCGATTGTTTTGTTGGGGATGTGGGAAGGACGATGTGTTGTGTCCTAATTGTGAAAATTGTCAGGGAAACCGAAGGGGGGGCCAGAATCCCAACACCTTTTCTCGCTCCCAAGACCTGTCTTAGATTCATCTAAGACCAAATTTAATTTGTCTCCTGATCCTTCAAATATTTCATCAACTAGTCCCAATAACCTATTAGTACACAATACACTGTTGAACCGAGCTTCAACATCCAATTTGATAGAACACTCTTGGAATGCTCTACCTGTAAGTATTTCAAACAGAGACGAAACAGATAATAATTCCATTATCGTCACCCCTGAAACACCGATTACAAATGCGACTTTTAATGATTTGGTACCCACCCATGATACTAATGTGAAATTATTGAAACGAACACCCGATCATACTGAACCACCTCCATTATGGACCAAAATCAAATCGTTCCAACAACGATTGAACGAATACCTGAAGGTGCGCTCAAACATATTTGTCGATGCATTATCCTCTTTGAAACTTCCATCGCGCTCTGCGCTCCGTTCTCGTATTTATTGGCAACAACGTCATTTGTTTAAAACTAAAACCATTTCCTCTATTGTGAAATTGGACAACGATGTGAGATCTTATGCCACAGTGTCAATATTGGGTAAACAACATACTGGACTGTTGGATAGTGGAGCGTCCTTGACTGTAATTGGTGGTGATTTTGCTAAAGAAATCGTACAGACTCCAGACCTTCTAACTTATTCGTCTGCCGTAGTTCGTACTGCCGATGGCCAAAGACAGAAGATCTTGGGGTTTGTAAAAGCAAAGGTTTCATTTATGAACCAAGTCAGAACCCTGGACGTCTTCATTATCCCGTCTTTGACTCAAAATCTATATCTAGGTATAGATTTCTTTAACGCTTTTGGTTTGTTTAACCCGATATTTAACCTACCTACATTTTTGACTACGGAGTCAGGAATTTCAGAATTGTCTATGGACAATCAAACACGTCTACAAAACACTATTCAGCTTCTACCATCATTTTCAAAAATGGGTCTGGGTCGAACACATTTGTTGGAACACGTTATTGATGTGGGGACTGCAGCTCCCATCAAGCAACGACACTATCCAATATCGCCCGCCATTGAGAAACTGATGGGAGAAGAACTGGATAGGATGTTGTCTCTGGGTATTATAGAGGTTTCAAACAGCCCATGGTCAAGTCCGGTGGTCTTAATTCGCAAACCTGGGAAGAATCGTCTTTGTTTGGATAGTAGAAAGGTCAATACAGTTACTAAGAAGGATGCTTACCCCCTTCCACAGATAGATGGGATCTTGAGTCGTCTGCCACAAAGTAATTTCATTTCCAGTTTGGATCTGAAAGACGCTTTCTGGCAGATACCGTTAGAAAAACACTCCCGAGAGAAAACTGCTTTTACGGTCCCAGGGCGGCCATTGTATCAGTTCGTAAGAATGCCTTTCGGACTGTGCAATGCGCCGCAAACAATGACCAAATTGATGGACCAAGTAATTCCTCCACATCTCAAGTCGTGCGTCTTCGTATACTTGGATGATCTTCTAATAGTTACAGATACCTTTGAGGCCCATCTGAAACTGTTAGAAGATATCTCCCAGTGTCTTAGACGTGCGAACTTGACGATAAACGTGGAAAAAAGTAAGTTTCTCTTAGCGGAGGTAAAATATTTGGGATATGTGGTGGGAGGTGGTACGTTAAAAATTGATCCTGATAAAACTCAGGCTATATCAGAATTTCCTACGCCTCGAACACCCAAACAGATTCGACGCTTCTTGGGTATGGCGGGTTATTATCGCCGTTTTATATCTGATTTCTCTGCTATGTCCTCTCCAATATCAGATTTGTTGAAGAAAAATTCTAATAAATTCGTATGGACTCCAGAAGCTGAAAGAGCATTTACAAATCTCAAAAATGCTCTCATATCAGCACCAGTCCTCATAAACCCCGACTATACTAAACCTTTTACTCTCCAGTGCGACGCTAGTAATGACGGTATAGGCTGTGTATTACTGCAGTGTGACATGGACGGTATGGAACATCCCATAGCGTACATGTCCAAGAAACTAAATTCTGCGCAACGCAATTACTCAACTAGTGAGAAAGAGTGTCTAGCCGCCGTACTGGGAGTAAAGAAATTTAGAGCGTATGTCGAGGGTCAGGCCTTTAAGATCATAACTGACCATGCTTCATTAAAATGGTTAATGCAACAAAAAGACCTTTCTGGTCGATTGGCTCGTTGGAGCTTGAAATTGCAGGGTTACGTCTTTGATATTGAGTACCGAAAAGGAAAATTAAATACTGTTCCTGACACTCTATCAAGACGTGACTCTGTCGACATCATTTCTGAACTATGTCCAGTGCCTGAATTAGATCTTAATTCCCCTTTCTTCAACACTTCTCGATATTTGGAGTTGGTAAATCTGGTTACCGAAGCAGACGGTACATTGCCTGATCTGAAAGTAATTTCTGGTCGGGTTTATAAACGAGTGGCTTGTCTAGATCTTGATATTCCTTCAGAGGGTGAGGTTTGGAAATTGTGGTTACCTGAGGAATACACTGACGAGTGTATTGCAAGGGCCCACAATCCTCCTACCTCATCTCATGGAGGTCTAGCAAAAACCTTGTTTAATATTCGTAAATTGTACTATTGGCCTCGCATGTATACCCAGGTTAAATCCTACATAGGAAATTGTAAGACCTGCAAAGAAATCAAAGCGACTAATGTTCCACTTCGTGCTCCCATGGTGTCCCAGATGAAAACAGAACGAATTGGACAGCGATTATATATCGATATTCTTGGCCCTTATCCTCGTTCAAAGGCCGGGAATATCGCTATCCTGGTAGTATTAGATCATGTTACGAAATATCCCTTTTTGTTTCCTTTACGGAAACTAACTGCTGAACCAATTTGTCATCTATTGGCTACCAATGTCTTTCACGTATTTGGTTGTCCCGAAGTTATTGTGTCCGATAATGGGACGCAGTTTAAGTCTAAACTATTTGAAGATTTCTTGGCGAAGCACGGAGTGAAACATACATTACTAGCGTTGTATTCACCTCAAGCTAACGCTTCTGAACGGGTGAATAGAAGTGTTTTATCTGGTATTAGAGCCTATTTAAAGGAGGAGCATTCTAAATGGGATCTGCACTTGAGCGAGATCGCTTGTGCACTACGTTGTTCCCTGCATCAAACACTTCAATGTTCCCCGTATTACGCAATGTTTGGAATACCTATGGTGACTCATGGTTCGTCATATGAACTGCTGAGACGACTGAATAGTCTTCTTGAGCCAGGTGAAACGATTCTGCGACCGGATTATCTTAATAAGATTCGAATTCGAATTCTTGATTTAACTGCCGAAGCATTTGTCAAAAGTGCTGAAAGATACAATTTACGAGCTCGGTTAACTTTGTTTAAACCAGGTGATACGGTGTTCCGAAGGAACTTTATTTTGAGTGACGCCGGTAAGAAATTATCGGCTAAACTTGCACAGAAGTTTATTGAAGCCAGAGTAATAAGGTTGGTAGGTAGCGCTGCTTACGAACTGGAGGACCTGGCTTCTAAACGTAGAGGTGTTTACCATTCCAAGGACATTCGTGCCTAATATCGGTGATAACTTCTTTTGTCACTGTGTTGGTGACTTTCGCTTGTGTTTTACCGCCATTGTAAGTCAAGAGTATCGACGATCATATGAGGGTGGTTTCGTTGAGATTTGGCAGTTCAGTAAGCGTGTATCAGCTGTGGTGTTCGGGTCTTGTTTCAACATTTTTTTTCTGTTTTGACTATTTATGAGTGCAAATTCCGTGATTGAACGTATTTGAATTTGGTTCAGTTGGTTACCTTGAATCTATATGAACAACCTTCCGAGTCACTTGGACGGAAGCGTACAACAGTGTGGCCCGGCTAGCGAGTCGGAGACGCGTGAGACTCGTGTTAGTTCAGGTGTGGGTTGCGAGCCTGCATAACGTAAAAAAAAAAAAAAACGAAATTGTGTCGGATGTTTCATTAAAGAAGTCGGTCCCACGGTGTTTTTTTCCTTTCGATCTGTAGCAGATTGAATCAATTTTTATTGTGACTTTAGAGTCTCGGGAACCCCCAGATCTGCCCGAAATTGGGTCTGGAAGATTTTAGTTATCCACCGCTTGCAATAGAGTAGAATACTGATTTTATCGATACCCCTCCCAAAAGTTTTTTTTTGTATATTCTTAGATACTTTGTTACTTTGTTTCTGCTAAGACTGAGTCTGTAATACTGATCGCATTGATTGCTAATCTGTGGTACGTCGAGGTGCTTCACCAAGCTAATATGTATATACAAGGTCTATTGGCGACCAGCCTATGCCTTTTTCAACTTCTTTTTGGTCGTAGGTGTTCGTCCAAAAAGCACTTGTTCTGTAATGGATAGTCTGGCATAATGTCAGAACGCAGTGTATTACAGTCGCAGTTTCCTTAGTTGTTGTTCCTTATATTAATCTGTACCACTTGTAATAGATTCTCATCCCTTCGTCATCAATAGTCATATTTCATGTAGTTTCCTTAACCCATAGTTTCCTTATATTTCTTAAAATCTGACTAAATCTGCAATAGGTGGACGGACGTATAGGAGAGGGAAAATGGCACTAATTACCCTGGTTTGATATGTTAATTAATCTAGTATAATATTGGTTGGCTTGAATTAATTAATAACTATCTTTAAGGATCATCCATAATTTAATTTTGCAACACCCTAAAATTGACGCGAGCTATGGTTACATTCAATAAACTACTAAAAGTTTGAATTCTCTAACATCAACCGTAATTGAACAATTAATTTTTTTTAAACCCTAAGTCGGCTGTGCGTATTTTTTTCAGTCATCAACATTCAAGGATTTAATATCTCGTTTTTGTTAAACATTCTATTGTCGTATTTTCTTTCAAAATAATTTTTCCGTTTCACTATAATGTGATTTTGTATTGTAGTTTGCAGTATCTAAACGCCATAGCACCAATTGAACTTGCATTTGATTCATTTTGAATTCAATGGTGAATGTTGTTGATGGGTCGGAAATATTTTGTGTTACAACCTTGTCGTTGTGCAATAGTATCAAATAACGAACGGTTTAGTATAATTTTGAAAAATTCCCAACAATTGAAACTTGATGGAAATTAATTTCCAAAACATCGTATTCGAGTTTTTTCGAGACAAAAATTTTGCTATATATTAGGCCACTGTACGTCTATTGGTCTCTTAGTTTTAATTTCGATGGAGACGAAGACTCTCATTATTACATTGTGAGTTGTTTGACATCTCTCGTGGCATTCAGTCGATGGATATAAAAATTTCATCCAGATTATGATTGCATGTCCGGTGCGCTATTTAAATCGATTTTTTTTAAAAAAATTAAGTGATAAAATCTAGTATTAGCTTAATTGATATAAGCGTAATTTATTTAATTTATTTAGTCAAAATGTACGTGTCCAATTAAAACAAAAAATTGTGAGTGTAAAGTTATCAAAGAAAAAAAATATTATCTGTTTGTGCCGTACGAAAGTAACAAAAAAAGAATTAATTCCCATAAGAAAAAAATTATATAAATGTTTGTGATTGCAATCAATTAAAAATTTGTAACAAACGGAAGGTCAGTTAGTTGTTGCTATTTATTTATTACAACGTAATGTAAGTAATTATCCAAGAAACTGTTGTTTTTGTTTCTAAATTTAAATTTAAACTTGTATTGAATATAATCAAAATTCTTTTTACGGATAATAAATTGTGCCGTAAGAAAGAAAAGAAGAATTAATTACCATAAGAAAAAAATTATATAAATGTTTTGTGATTGCAATCAATTAAAAGTTTGTAACATACGGAAGGTCAGTTAGTTGTTGCTATTCATTTATTACAATCTAATGTAAGTAATTATCCAAGAAACTGTTGTGTTTTTTTTTTGAATTTAAATTTAAACTTGTATTGAATATAATCAAAATCCATTTTTCGGATAATAAATTCATGTGTTATTAATTGGAAGGTCACAATCCAAAATGATGAACATACGCCAATCGATCACTCTAGTGTACGGATTCTAGAATATGCCGTTTTGTTGAATTTGTGGTTATATTTTTTTTTTATGATATTAAATGGCCATCTTGGTTCACATTTAGTATACGGAATGATTGAATTATGCATATTATAAATTGCGGAATCGCGAAATTGTTTCAACGCATCGTTAATATAAAATTGGTGCTACTGCCATTTGCTTCAACGCATTATTTGTAGCAAAGTTTTGGCTGTTCTTACCGTACCTTGTTCCAACGCAACATTTTTACCAAATCTTGGTTATGTCAACGGATTATTTATATACAATTTATGCTGATATTATCGCATGTTCTACGCAACATTTTTACTAAATTCTGATCATTTTAACGGATTATTTATATACGATTTATGCTGATATTATTGTATTTTCCACGCAACATTTTTACCAAATTCTGATCATTTCAACGGATTATTTATATACGATTTATGCTGTTATTATTGTATTTTCAACGCAACATTTTTACCAAATTCTGATTATTTCAACGGATTATTTATATACAATTTTTGCTGACATTATCGTATTTTCAACGCAACACATTTACCAAATTCTGATTATTTCAACTGATTATCACCATACAATTTCTGCTGATATTATCGTATTTTCAACGTAACATTTTTACCAAAGTTTGATTATTTCAACGGATTATTTATATACAATTTATGCTGATATTATCGTATTTTCTACGCAACATTTTTACTAAATTCTGATCATTTCAACGGATTATTTATATACGATTTATGCTGATATTATTGTATTTTCAACGTAACATTTTTACTAAATTCTGATCATTTCAACGGATTATTTATATACGATTTATGCTGATATTATTGTATTTTCAACGCAACATTTTTACTAAATTCTGATTATTTCAACGGATTATTACTATACAATTTTTGCTGATATTATCGTATTTTCAACGCAACATATTTACCAAATTCTGATTATTTCAACTGATTATCACCATACAATTTCTGTTGATACTATCGTATTTTCAACGGAACATTTTTACCAAAGTTTGATTATTTCAACGGATTATTTATATACAATTTATGCTGATATTATCGTATTTTCTACGCAACATTTTTACTAAATTCTGATTATTTCAACGGATTATTTATATACGATTTATGCTGATATTATTGTATTTTCAACGCAACATTTTTACCAAATTCTGATTATTTCAACGGATTATTTATATACAATTTTTGCTGATATTATCGTATTTTCAACGCAACATTCCTACCAAAGTTTGGTTATTGCAACTGATTATTCATATACAATTTTTGCTGATACTATCGGAGTTTCAACTCATTATTTACACCACTTATTTGCTATTGCTGCTGAATTGTTCACGCACCAGTGGATTATTCGTCAATTTTCTGTTGGATGAATCATCACTGATGGAGGGCTGATGGAATTCGAATAGGAGGACGGGGTTTAATCATGGGGTGAGTAAATTTATTTCATTATTACGGCCATAATGATAAAGCGTGTGTGTGTGTGTGTGTGCGTGTGGGGGTGTGTGTGTGTGGGCATATGTGAGAGAACGTAGGGGTTGGACGTGTTGATCGTGGGTCTTTCGCCAATGGGGTCGCCAGAGTCTTCGTTTTTCCACTTGTATTTCTTTCCATTTCTGCAAATTTTCGTGAATAGCGTACATGTCTGTATTTGTGCTGAAGTAGCAGGGTTACTTTATCGTTCCCATGGTCTGAAGCTAGTTTGGGGCTTGAAAATCAATCTCGCTAGGTACGCTTCCTGCTATGTCCTTCTCATTGGTTCGCCAATGAGAAAGCGCTTCATTACACCTTTCTTCTAGGATAAACAACGAATAATAATGTAGCCTCCGTTATTATCCTAGTTTCCCCTAGTTTTGTAACGCCAGGACTATGTCAATTTTGTTCTAAAAATAATGATTTCATTTTTTTCAATTTTAATTTCATTAATTTTCTTAAAGGTCGCAACATTTTTGTATGCTACTGTTGAGATTTAGTTGCGTCACTCAATTTCAACAATAAACATGTTTGATTTAATTTTTTTTTTATATATACTGGAGAAATTGTTGATTGTTGGAAGGGGAAACAGAAGAAGAAAAATTAATATAAAAATAAGAATTTCATAACAAAATCAGTCAGTATAATTTTGGAAATTTAATAACAACATTGTTGTTATTATAAATAAATTTAATTTAAATGTTTGTTTTAATTTATTAAAATAATTGTGTAAGTTTCTGTAAGTTTGTTGAAATTTGATATAAATAAAAATCAATTTTTCTTATGCAAAAAAAATGTTAAAAAAAATAGATGATTGTGTTTTGTTTTTTGTTAATTTATTTTCATAAATAAGTGATGATGTTGCAAAGAAATTGATTGGTGGTTTAAAATCGTTGAAAAAAATGGCTCAAACTGAAGTAAGCATGTTAAGATTTTTAAAGTTAGCACAAAAATTTAATTATTTCTATTTAACGGGTTTCAATAATAAAGAATGTCATTCATTGTTGATGGTCAGCAAGTTGGGTTAATTCGACCAAATGTACTTAAACAACTATTTAGACATTCAGAAATATCTTGTTTTCGTGAAAATGATAATGTCACTCAAGGAATTATTGAACTTAATCCAGCATTTAGAGATTATAATGAAAGATCAGAACCTATTGATAAAATATTACGATAATTTAGAAATGGTGGAGCATTTGTAACACTTAAAGGATGGTGTGACGAATGCTACGAAGTAAAAACAACTAGTGGAAATTCTCTATTGAAAATGGAGAGATCGGCAACATGTTTATTTGGAATAAGAAATTTTGGGGTTGATATTAATGGTTGTGTAAGACATCCAACCAAAAAATTATGTACATGGTTACAACAAAGATCTGTCACAAAAGCAACATGGCTAGTGAGTCACGATGAAGATAACATTGATGTAATAACGTAAGCTAATTCAATTTGATTTATATAATAATTTTGATTTGCTTTTGGTTAAATTATTTTATTTGTGCTAATTAGCATGTTACTTAATAAGTATTTTTGCTGTGATGGTTTTCTGATATATAAGAGATTTTCAGGTAAAAGTTTGTTTGTTGTGTAAACTCCGTGTTTTCGGTTTTAATATAGGTTTTGTGAGTTATCCGGTAAATTATAATTATGATAGCTTTCGTAAAGGTTCAAATTACGTTACAGTTTATAATTTTGTTTTTTTTAAATTATTTATTTTATTTTTAATTAATTTTTTTACCTATTACCTGTATTTTTCTTTGTTTTTGTATTAATACCTTTAATTAGTTTATTATCCTAACCCTGGTTGGTCTAATAAATCATCCAATATGCTTAACATATTAAAGTTTTCTAGCTAGACTTTTTTCCAGTCTGCGGTTGTCTGACTAAGGTCTGTTTTAGTCCCCTCCACCTCCCCGCGCCATTTATTTTCACTTTCCATACAAAAGTTTTTACTATTTTTCTGAAAAAGGTCGTCAACAATAGCAAATGATAACTCCCTATCCACCTGAAATTGAGTTTTGGTGCTTGGGTGTACTGTCCAGTAAGAGTGTTTGGTATTTTTTTGGGGGAAACTGATGTGCGTAGGAGGAGAACATGACTCAAAACTGCCATCAGTTCCACATGTGATTGTTGGACAATACTTCCAAGCGTGGGGCTTCGGTTTATGGCCGTGCTAGTCAACATTTATATCCTTCATTACAATAGATCTTATTTATGTGTCTCCGCCTATCATTTGACCTATCAATTGACTCATTTGTACATACTTACCACATTTGTGCTGCGATTTTGGATGGTATTATCATGTTAAGACTCGGTGTGTCTCAACTAGGGGATTTTCTTTGAGACATGACAGTTAAAATGATTATTTTAATACAGCCGGTCAACAAGATTTTCGCTTCTACGGTCAAGGATATGGGGGCAAGTGATATTTGTTAACGTCACAAACTTTTTTTCCATACAACATCTTTATTTTTCATCATAATGCCACTTGCTGTAAATATGGCTATCTTTTTCTGAGCATTCATCTGGTCAATTCGTGGTCTTTCTCATGGTATTTAAAATGTTGGTCTGCTTAATTAACTATCAAATAGCGTTATGTTTTTGTTCAACGCTATCTTCATATAATTAAGTTCTGTTATGCCCAAAACATTCATCTCAACATCTTATGCATCTAAAGTAAGCAAACAATTAACACATTTGTAATTAACACGTCTGCAGTGCAGTGTTTCACTGTAAATAAACGTAGAAGAGAAAAAAAACAATTAATTTTTTTTATTTTTATAATTCTTTATTTTTGTCTCTGAATATTTGTTTGATAGTATGTTGCATACATTGATAACTCATTTTCATTAATTTATGTTCCACGTAAAGCTGATGTAATTTTTTTATATACAAAAGTAGATTGTTCATGCTCAGAAGATTTTGCAATATGTGTATGTTGTTTCATTTAATCTGAATTGGAAGGTATTTGCAATATTTAGTTGATAATTGATTGAAATTTTGTAGTACCTTGTGTTATTAGTTGGATTAGTTTTTTTTTGCTGAAAGTTAATACATATATACACAATGAGAGAGCTGAACAGAGTTTCTTTTGGTTACGAAATCGTTATTTGTAACGATTTGGTTACGATTCTCAGTTAAGTTTTAACTTTCGGGATTTCAAAAAAATTAAATTTAAAGAGTTCAGTTCTAACTTTGAAAGAATTTGTTTAGTTTTTAAATATTTCGAAATTTAAAAAGAAAACAAAAACTTTTTTGTGAAAAAAACATATATTTTGATTTCATTTACATAAATTGGTTCTGTTCCTTCTTGAATTTGCATTGCATACAAATCAAAAAGTTGTTTTTTTTGCCATCAGCCAATTTTTCTGTGCAGTTTTTGCTCTGCCATTTTTCTAAAATGGCAAATACCTGGTTTTTAGTAAATTTGATCGCTTTGCAGATATAAGCGTTGAGTGAATGGGAGAAAAAGAACATAAAAAAATCGAGTTGATAGAATGTTTACTGGAAAATTACTAAAAGGTATTTTTGTGAATTTTTGGTTGTTAAGGAAAAAGAAAAAATTTTACGTCAGGATAATCATAAACTGGAAATTACAAACAGTGGAATGGAAAAGTATGGATTATGAGAGTTTGAAAATAATTGAAATTAATTAAAATGCTTGAAATTAAACAAAGCGAGCAAGTATCATGTTGTGAATAACTACAGGTCCTAATTTGTTTTTTTTTTTGTAAAAGTCAAATCGAGGCAAGCGATGAAGCTTAAGTGGTGTTATGCTGATTCACTTTGTGAATCCACCTGGACTTTTAACACAATTAAATTTAAATATGTAGTAATAAACGATATTTTCCCGGCAACAAATGTTCCAGAGGAATACGGACTGGGGGAATCTCTTATCTAGTTAATTTGCCTAGCCTAACATTTTAAGTTAAATATCTATATAGAAAAATAATAAAAAAAATGCATATACATATAAAAAAAATTAAAGAGAATCAAAAAACCTCTACTGGTGGAGTTGATTGTAGTTTTCTTCCCAACTTATGCTTGTATCACATTAAATCCAATGCTTGGTTTTCTAACTTTAATTCTTCTCGTTCTTAAACTTCCATTTATGACATAAACGAAACTCTCATATGCTATGTTCATCAATAGAAAAACTGGTTGTTTATGTTATCTTTTGTACAATAACTCAACACTATGGCCACTTTTGAAATGTTTAATTCAATAACATCGAATAAAAAGGTTGAACAAAACAGATTACTAATTACTGTACTAAGCCAGTTGACTGTTAATTTATAGTAACACACTATATTTACTTGTATTTTAATTTTTATTATTCTTTTGTTTTGTTCTTGATTACAGATTACAATGCGGTGTTATTTTTATTCATTTACATTTACAGAGGTTACTTTTAAAAGAAACTAATTAGACAAGATTTCTTCTTTTTTTCATTTAACAAACTCTAATCTTGTTTATATTGTAGCTAAACAAAAACTATCACGTAAATGTAACAATTCACTAATGAAAAAAAATATGATAACCATTTTTTCCTTTATTAACTTTAGGCAATATATAATATCAATTTAAATCTCTGTGTTTTTCGTTTGATTGCTAAACACGAATTGATTAATTTTTCGCCATTGTCCTTTATCGTAATTTTATGCACAAAACACAAGGTGTAGCAACATTGAAACAATACATCTTCGTTCAATTTTTTTAATTATTATGAATGAGTTCAGTAATCTATTTTTTTTCCGTTAAATTTTTTTTTTAAATTAAAGGTTGGTTCGTTATGTTTAAATTTTAAGTTTTCTATTGATTGAGAGAAATTGAACTATTTTAGATGTTCGAAATATTTTGAATAAACTGTTGAAGAGCTCGAAATTGGTTTCATTATTGAATGTGTAAATTTGATAGACGTTACAGTGGTCTAGCAAAGTCATTTATATTTTTACTGATAGCCAGGCTGTTCTAAAAACTCTGCAAAACTACACTATTAAGTCAAAAATAGTGCAAGAATTTTGTAGGTGCTTGAATAATCAGAGCTCAAGAACTGCATCTCACTGATATAGACACTAGGGTATATTGGTCATTTTGGAATCAAAAAATCTAATGAATGGATCTAATGGATGCTCATAAGCTCTGAACTGGAAATTGACATATTGACAAGTGGGATAAAATCGCTTATCTAAGTGGTTCTCCTTCAATCCAGTAACTTGGGACACAGAACACTGCAAGGTCTCTAAGATGTCACTCCAGAGACAAGCCGACAAACCACCAAATTGCTGTTGGTGGGACTGCTAACAGGTCACCATCAAATTAATAAACATATGGTAGGATTTCGAGTAGAAAATGATGCAAATATTCCGTTATCTTGAAGAAGATGAAACAGTCCCTCATATTGTTAGGGCCTCCGGACTCCGAATCAACATGTTAGATCAAACTGCCTGAGGATAGAAGATTTCTGCAAAGCAGACTACTGCAGACCAAAAGGTCTTGAAATGAGGATGACATAAAGAATTTACCAGTTTACTTATCAGGCAGGCTATGACTGGTCGCCTTGCCTAAAACCGTTGCCGGTTTTGTAAGTTTGTTTTCGATATTCTTGCAAAATAAAGTTTGAAAAAATATGCTCGAAGCATGAACCAATCGACGCAACTAAAACAATCGTGATTTTGCCATCCAAAGAAAAATATCCACTAAATGTGCTGTCATTCGTAAGCCACTCATTTATTTTAGTTCAAATTTGAACAAGATACAAATTTTGGTCTCACCTTTCAGTTTCTAATTAAATAGTTAATTTCTATAAATACACTAAATTTTTAAAATAATAATTAAAGAAAAATATAGAAAACTATTGTCATTTGATCGATAAATCAAGTCCAATGGATATGCTATTACTTATGTCAGTTGTCACCTACCTGTTAATCACAGTTATTTTTATAAATTTTGTGAAATTTGTTAGTTTATTCATTTGTGTGATTGTTTTGATATACGTTCGCAAAAACAAACAATTTTTGGATTTAAAGTTTATGTTGTGTTATGTTGTGAGTTAAATAATATATCGTTTGATTTGATTATTTGAGATTTAACATATTAAGATTAACCTATTGAGTTTCTTGGTGTATTTATATAAATCATAAATAATTTTAAGATATTTTATAAAAGAAAGTTGTGATATGGAATTAGGTGACAAAACTGGCAATCATGAAAGTAAAGATTTTAGAGGAATATACTGAACTGATATTAAATCGAACAGGTATCTCGGTTTTGTCTGATACATATATCAAGGAGCATCTTGTGCAAATTTTACGAGTAGTAAAATGTTCGTCGTGGTGTTGCATGTTTAAAAAAAATGGTAAAATCTACCTCCCTTTTTATTCCTTACTATGTGATAGAGACTGGGCTGAGCTTATGACTAAGAAGATCGATAGGAAACAATCAATGAACTGCACGCCTGGACTAAGATTTTACGTTCCAGCTAGCAAAATTCCAGCACAAATCAAGTACCGATTTGCACGCATTTCAGAAAGTCTTTGCACATCCAATCTGTTAAACTGATGCGTCACAACGATTGGACGATTACTGGCATAAATGGTTATATAAATATTGGATCAAAATAGCTGTTGCGTCACCACGATTGGACGATAGTTGATAAAAAAATAGTTACTTAGATATGTGATCAAATAAGCTGTTTTTGACAATAATAGTGATACAAATATTGGATCAAATAAGCCACTGTTGATAATAATAGTGATTTAAATATTTAACAAATGATCATATAAACATTGGATCATAAAAGCGGTCACAACGGTTGGACGATTGCGGACAATAATTTGTAAAATATAATTTTTTTTCATCTCTAATCGCACAAACTCAAAATTAGATTCCTTATAAAGGAAAATTGGCACTTGTAATAACAAAAAACTATACAATTCAATTGATTAAAAGAAAATCATAAAAGAACTTTTTAGAACTTTCAGCTAACATGCAGTTTTAATTAACATTTTTTTCTACATAACTATAAATGAGCCGATCTTGAACATTTGAATTAATTATTTCACTATGAAATAAAATTGTACAAAATTCAAACTTTTAATTTTAACCAAAAACAAGACGTTTGGAACTCCCGACGTTATATAAGGATTCAAGATCCCTTCAAAAAAAAACTTAATTTTATTATACCAATCAAAACACTTAATTTAAAAAAAAGTGTACGGTCGGTTTAAATTGTTTCGATTAGATCTGTCGAAGATCCATAACCTAACTAATTTAATTCTGCAAAAACATGTTATTTTATTTTTGTGGATTTTTCCATTAAATTTCTAGACACAATAGTGTGAATTCATAGAACGTGTAATATTTCTATTATCGTCAACATTCTAAGTCACGAGTGTATAGTCATTATTGATTGCTTCCAATCAATGCCAAATTAATGAGTGACACTTGGTTTATTATTGTCATATATGCGCTTGCGTATTAGACAACATTTTGGGGAATTTTAATTATTAGGGATGTTTGTGAGTAATTAAGCTCAAGCAACTAAGGAAATAATTTGAATTTTTTAAATTCGTTGGAAAGAAATCCCTAAAAATAATATTAAAGCTTAATGACAGTTGAGAATTCAACTTAAGTAAATAGAGTGATGATAAAGTTTCAACTTCAAAATATCATCGCATTGGTGACGAAGTAGATAGCGTGTCTGCAAAAAGATTTGAACTTATTCTGGCACTGATGAGGCTATGGATTCGAATTCCAACCGAAATACGTAAAAGAGAAAAACAGAGTCTTTTTCTGATTTATTTTCAACCATACCTATGAGTTGTAAAAATTCAAATACTTGCATTTAATTGCTCACAAAAATCCCGAATAATTTTATTTTATGTTTTAGAAAAAAAGGGTAAGAAAATCTGTGTTACTCTTCTGTGTAACTAAGTAACAGTTTAAACCTTCTGACTGCTGAGTGTCTCTTGGCGCAGTCTCTGTTTTGTCAAAATTATTCCGTTTGCATTTCTGGAACTGAAAGTTTGTTCATGAATGCTTTCTTTCTTTTTAAGGAGTAGATCGACTGGGATTAGTCAGCCATTGACCTGAGATGATGTTGTAGATGGGATTCTGTAGCGTGTATATGGTTTGAAGGAATTGCGATATTCGCCCAGTTTTAGCAACCCCATCTGGATCTCTGTATTTTTGGTATCTTTTCTCGTGCGTAACTATCTTAAACAACCTTTCGTAATTGTGACTAGGCTGAGCAAATAATTGCATAGATCCCTGAAACACTTTTGAATTACATTAGTTACAGGGCTTACAGGTTCTATGCCATTGGGGTCAATGATATCATTTACTGTTTCGTTGACGTTTAAATTAGTTTCGTTTATACGTCCGTTATTTTTGATAGGAATAGATAAAGTTAGAGGTAAAAATTTTAATAGGAACTAGAATTCTATTGTCAATCATCCAACTAGTGGTATATTCCCTGACCATGTGACCCACTATCTTATCTATAAATAAGGCCCACATATAAAGTTATATGAAAGGTCGTTGCTATGAGTAAGCCATAGCGTACCATCAACCAGGAATATTCCTTAACTAATATTGAGATTGCTACCATTGACTGAATGCAGTTCATCTACTAGCATTCCCAAGATATGACTTTGGCTAGTGATATCTCACTGCTTTTGTCAGTAATATGTGATATATCACTTTAACTAATATATCAAAAACAGGGACTGCAGTACGCGGTATTGTCACACCCGTATACATAAGCAACATAAACAACAAAAATTTGCTAATCAGTCAAAACTAATCCTCATCCTAGTCCAACTGTTTCAAAGAATTATTGCCGGTACGTCTATTTGAGGTCATCAAAAAATACCAGAGGGGAAGTAGGCCAAGAGCTCGAAGCGAAATTTCCCTTACCGATTTCATAAGTTTTATCGATATTTTGGCCACAAAAAACCGAGAAAATAGAAGGAAGGAATCTCTGGAAGCCATGTAATTAAAATTACTAAAACGAATCCTATAACACTCAGATATATAAATAAATCATATGATACCTAAACCACATGATACAAATTACAATAAATAAACACATACAAATGCAACAGTTGGTGACAGAGGTAGTTCTTTGCAAAATAAGACCTCAAGTTGTGGACATAGATCTAGATAAATGAAAATTGTTTAATATGTTACCTTTTCCAGGAATATCAAAAACAACTTGTCTTCGAGTAGTTCCAATATCAGTCATATCACCAATCTGCTAGCATGTCTATTCTAACATATCACAGTGAAATATTGCTCGATTAAACCCCCCATTTAGCTTAAATAATGATAATCGTTTTATAGTTGAAAATAAATAAATCCAAGACAACAACAAGTTTCGGTTCCTTAAAACTCTGCATGTAGCCAACAAGTAAATCATAACAACTTTTTAACATCAAACCCTACCTGCATAGTATATGTAGACTGAATTCAAATATTTTTAAAATAAATTTCTAATTAATCTTAAAAATTCTCCGAAAACAATCATACTAATCTATTGAGAAATTGAAAAGAATCAAATACCAAGAAATAAAACTAAATACAAAAAAAAGGTTAACTAAATAAACTTAATTTCCCATAAATAATATAAACTTTACTATTTCTGTATTTCACTTTCACGCTATTATCATTTGTTTTCGTTAAACATCAATAATAAATGCTGTTTACTAATAGTGTAAAAGAAATTACGAAATTTTGTTATTTTTCTTTAATAGATTTAACCTTATTAATGAATTAATAGTAATTTAAAATGTTTTTTATATTAATTATATTTAATTACGATTATAAAACTTGTGTAAAATTTTTTTACTGTTTTCTTTTATAAATGATAGGTTCGTCGCTTGGAGTCTTTTGAATGAGTCTTTTGTGTGCGAGAAATTGAATATTTATGTCTAAGAGATTTTGTAATAAGAATTTTTTGATGCAACAACTGCTCTGAAATATATATTGTAACATCTACTTTTTTAAAGAAACATTAGAGATTCAAACGGAAGCACAGGAGAATTAGAAGTGATCCGATAATTTCAATAAACAAACCCAAAATAAAAACTTTTAGAAGTTGACTTTAAAATGTCAATCTAGGGCTAAATAAGATATTCATTTGTACAGTAATGCATCTATTAACCCTTTGCATTTTACGGTAATAATCCTAAAATAAATTACAGATACATCTTGGTGGACAACTTGGTGACAGCGGTTGGATTAAAAATTAATGACTAATAAGGTAATGGTTTTATTGGGAATAGTTACAGATACCTAAAGAACAGGTGTGGTTTGTTGCGACTGAAATTAGCATATGAGAAAAGAGTTCCAGTCCTAGAAAAATTAACCAACAAAACAACAACTTTAATCTACAGCTAGAGATTGTTTACAGTTATTTCAATAACTTATTGAAATTCTACAGAGCGTTTTAGAAAATGATAGAAGAAGCTATGTGGAAGTAATGAACCCATTAGATAGAAAGTATCGCAGCGTTTATTAGAAGGATTTTACAAAATCGAAATAAGGAATAGTTGCAATTAAATGAAGAAAGTTTCAACGAGCAAAGGCTGCAAAAGATTTAACAGCATTGGAATTATTACGACATGAGGCGCATTCCAATAAACCTGGATATTTTATGGAAAGGATATTTTATGTTGGTTTTAACAAGCGGTATGGAAAGATCAAGATGCAAAGAATGTAACCCACAGTTTCTAAACTATCAATTCTGCAATTTTATTACATAGAATCTTCTTATAGAAATGTAAACGATAACTAGAATAAATAAACATTTAATAAACATTTCCATAACAATTACAACACATCTAAAAGAAACAAAACAAACGATCATATGTTTATTAATACAAAAATCAATGGATTGTATACATTCAGTATTCTTCAAGTTTAACAGTTTGTTTGTAGTTTGCACAAGATATTGATATTTAAAAATTAAAGAATGCGAAGGTTAAATTGTTATAATTAAAATAGAAAAAATATCAAATTAAAAAAAATATAATTTTTATTTATGTCTTTTTGGTTGTGGCTATAACTTTGCGTGATTGTAGTGCTGTTCAATATTTTGTTAAACATACACCTATTTTCAAGCGAAAGTACTGTTGGTTTTTTGAAAATTAAAATGGTACTGCGTGATCCGATTTTAAATCGGTTTTCAATTTTAAATAGCTCAATATTGGTGGAGTATTTTGGTATATAATTTGTTTTTTATCCCAACTAAATCATTAAAAAAATTAATTTAAAGTTTGATAAAAGGTTTTCAATAGAAAAAAATCAAAAAAAATCAGAAAATAATAGAATTTTTAATTTTATTTCATAAATAATTGACTAAATTGTTTAACAATATTTAATTATTTAATTAATTCATTAAATTTAATTAATATTAATATAATATAAAGTTAATATCTTATGTGACCGCCTTGTACTGCAATCATTTCGCGCATTCTATTTGACATTAAATTTAACAAATTGATGAAATATTGGCGCCAATCAACGCCTCTCATCATGTTGTGCGCTCTCACAATGGCATCCCAGACCTCATCATTACTGTGAAACAATTGGTGTTCACTCCTAACTTTGCCTTTGATCTCCGACCCGACATTCTCAACAGGCTGTGGCGGAGGTTAACTTGGTAACAGCTGCTTCTACCCCCTGCAGATGGAGTAGAAGTAGCTGTTACCGCACATCCTGGAAATCTTCAGAAGCAGCCTAGTATTTGGGCATATTCCGAAAAATGGCAAATGGTAAATGTGAAATTTATTCCTAAACTAGGAAAGAAAGATGTTACCTTCCCAAAGTCTCACAAACCCATCAGTTTAACATCTTTCATAAAGGATGGACAAGTAAGAAACTTACACTTTTTTTAACTTCTGTTAAAATTGTCAACGAAATAAATTAATTTAAAAATAAATTAATGTCTCTGCTTTTCGGATGGTACTGTGTCAACTAGAACGAGGATTTGAAATAATGTTTCTTTTCGGAATTTGTAAGCAAATTGGTTTTAAAATTGTCGGGATTAAAATTATTACGTAAAACCAGATGAGAGTATGACTTAGCTCTGACACCCTATAGGAATTTCTAAATGTTTTTCTGTTGATTAGAAATATCACACCATTTTTTTGTTGTGACCGGGCTATTAAATCACTTTAATTAATAAAAGCCTGGCATGTTGACACTACTTCCGCTATTATAGCTAGATGTGGAAAGCCCAACTATGTGCAACACCTTCAAAAACCCCTCACATGAAGTGGTTAAGAGGGCTTTAAGTGAGAAATCAGTCTGTGATTTACTGGGACTGTCCAAAGGGTTAGGTCCTTTTACTTTTCATATAGAGTCTAGTGGTGGATTAATCAGGGCTGGTGAAACTAGGCTAGTGATCGTAAAATCATTGGAAACAAGCTGTGATGGAGGTAAACTTGGCAATCACCAAGGCCTTCGAAGAATGCTGCCCAACTACTAAGGTAAAAGAAGCAAGGGACGCGTTTTGGTGGAGCAACGAGTTGTCAAAATTAAGAACAGAAGCATGGTGACTTTAACAGAATAAAACAAACCGGAAACTGCAAAGGTTATAGTAGGGTGCTTACCACCCACAATAAAAAAAACTAGGAGGGCTAAGAGGGGTAACTTCAGAACCGTCTGTGACAATGTTCCTTTTTTTCGGGAGGCAAATGCGCGTGTGCAGCAGACGCGAGTAAGAAAAAAAATAAAAGATGAAACCCAGAGCACTAGAGGGTGGCACACTTTTTACGAAGGACCGCATTAAAAGGGTCTTAGGCCAGAAAAGGTGCTTTCCAGAAATACAAATCAACAGGGTTGGGCAGTTTTGTCCTAGCAATCTTTCACGGGGAGTAGAATGGGATATTACCGAACATTCTGGAAATCTTCAGAAGAAATCTAGCATTTGGGCAGAACCATGGAGAACGACAAACGTGATACTTGTACCAAAAGTAGGATTTACGTAAATTACGTTTTCTTTAAGAATTTCTGAGCATCGGTCAAAACATTTTGGGGATTAAAATTATTAGCAAATCTCAACGAGAGTGCAAGCTTGGTCTAACACTCTAAAAAAATTTTTTGCTGCAACCGGCTATTAAATTAATTAATAAAAGCCTGGAACACTGAAGCTACTTCCGCTTTAAAAGCTGGATGTAAGGAGCCCGACCAAGTACATTACCTTGTGTAATTACCAAGAAAAAGGTTAACAGCACCACAACTAACTGCATATGTGAGATTCTGATAACTAAAGTAACAGAAACTAAGGTTGGCGACCGTAAAATCAGCGTTAACATCACTGTGGGATATCCATAAGGTGGGGATTTTTCATTCTTCATGTGGACTCTAGTGGTGGTTGAAATTTTAAGTAACCAGGGGATTAATTGTCTTGCGAACGTGGATGTCATTGTCATTATCGCCAAAGGTTAGTTCGAAAAGACAATCTGTGATATTTTACTAAGGGAACTTAATGTGGTAGACACTTGGTGCCCATCTGTGCGTCTAAAACAAGCGTCAATCCGAGTAAAAGTACACTTGTGCCGTTCACAAGACAAGAAAGACTTATATATATATGTTCAATAAGACAAGAAAGCTTAACATGAAACCCATCATATTGAAGACTTCCATAATTGAGTCTACATCAGGTTCGAAATATCTAGAGGTAATTTCCGATAGCACCATCAAGTATGGAGTAGTCGTATGGAACAAAAGAGTGTTAATGGTTGCTAATGTGGGGGAGTATTACATTGATGGGCATGGCATACATAAAATTAACACTCTCCATATCCTGAAGTTCCTAAAGGAACCTGGGAGGTGGTCGAACTCCAGGAAGTAGACGCGGGTGAGGTCAAAGCTCATTTTGGTCGCAGTACAACATATCACCACCAAAATCAGTCTAATCTAAAATCAGGACTTCTGTGAAGTTGATTGATTGGTTTTTGCCTTATTTAAAATAACTAGTTCAACAGAGAGTGACCAAAATACAAAAAATTTTACTCGAAAAAAGAGGTTGAATTGGAGTAGTATGTATACCAACGCAGTTCAATGCAAATCGGCAGGGCAGCAAAATATATACATACGTAGAATTAACGATTGATTATAGTTTTTACTCTGTTTGAGTTTTTTATACCAGTTTTCTGTTTCTTTGTGATATATTTCAATTATTTAAATCAAATTCTTTAAATTTGCCTATTGGAAATATTCGAGTATCCTGTAACTAAGCGAAGAATAAAATTAAACATAAGATCAGATCAACTATATGTTCCCACTCGTAATTCCTATCTCTAACCTACATCGGCATTACGAGGTAGCAAATACCACATTATATATACCATTCCGATTAAACACAGGTCTCGCCCCCACAATCCATGTGCAAAATTTATGTAAATTCAAAAATACGAAAAATTTGCTAACAATTTAAAGCCGAGTCTTCTACAATTATTTTATTTCATCTTTTCTTCGATTTTTTTTTCGATAGAAAAAAAATACAATTAAATAGTTTGAACAATTAAATTCTCTCCAATTGAATATGATTGGCTTCATATCAAAAAACTAGAAAAATTTAATAAAAAATTGCTTACAAATTTTGTAAAAAACAAAGTATGAGAAAAAGTTTAAAAAAATGGCATGTGGATTAAATATTTTAACAGAATTTACAAAATCGAAATATCGAAAAGAGATTTTGAAGCTCAGAAGAGTGAAACAAAACTTTTAGTTCTACATCGGTGCATTCTTCCATCGTCACAAATCTTGGGGATGTCCAACACCCTGAGAACGTCTCAAGCCGGGATTAAAGATTATTACTAGAAAGAAGTAGGCTAACTAGATTGTTCTCAGTTTACCAAGATGACCAAGAGAATAAATAAAGAGAATCAATATCTTACTTAAGTAACTCACAAAAATGAAAGAAGAGGTTAAGGTTAACGATCTGCGTCACACACCCATAGTATAAGTGGCAACAAACTAGCCTTACTTTTTGAAAGAAAGAAAAGTATCGTTCGAGTATATTCAACCTAATAAAAATTTTTTTATAGCATCCTTTTATCCGTTGTTTCTAGGCTTATTCGTTAACCAATAGCCTGATGTGTATAAAAGAAAACAATACCCCAAAAAAGAGGAAACCGTAAGATACTGTGCGTCTATTTAACGCTACGAGGGTTAGAGCAAATAGAGCGCAGTGATGAGCTAGTGAATGAGGGTGACCTTAAGCAAGAGATTATAACTGCAACTAAGGAAAGGTATGGATTAGGGTGGCCCTTAGGTTACTCTAGAATTTTTTCTAGAGTTCATGGGTATTGACACGAAATGGAAGGATGTCGTACAAAAAATTTAAATTTTTTGTATAATGGCCAGAACAAAACCTCTCAACTTTGCAAATAATATTTTTATGGGCATCGACACGAAATGGGAGGATGTCGTAAAAAAAATTTTAATTTTTTTTTAACAGCCAGAACAAAACCTCTCAACTTTAAGTGGGCGAGGACATGCCTTAGAATTGAACGATTATTTTCAAATTTTGCACAAATTATTTTTTTTCGGGTTTGACTCGAAATGGGAGGATGTCGTACAAAAAATTAAAAAATTTTTTTTAATGGCCATACATTAATGGCCATTTTAATGGTATTAACACGAAATGGGAGGGTGTCGTACAACAAATTTGAATTTTTTTTTTAAGGTCCAGAACAAAACCTCTCAACTTTAAGTGGCCGGGGACGCACCTTAGAGTTGAACGATTGATTTCAAATTTTGCAAATAATATTTTTATGGGTATTGATACGAAATGGGAGGGTGCGTAGTACGCCATCCTAGTACGGATACTAAATCGCACTTCACACGACACTAAACGTGAATATGAGAAAGAAAAGCCAACGAGAGACTATTAAGATATTGGTATACTAAGTGAAAAAAAAATGTAAACACTTTTCATTCCATGTGTTATTTCATTTCAGTTCAAATTCCTCTCTCTCTAAACCAAAAAATAAGAGAATAATTTTAATTTGTTATGATACTATTGAGAGAAGTTTCTGACCCTGTTGTTTAATTTTTGATTTATTATTTTACCAACACTAACTTAAATCAGTCATCGGTTGAAATTTAAAAAATTATTTTATCGTTTGTAATTTTTAACCTCATTCGCATGGTTATTGTAGACCACCTGTAAAAATAAAACGAATTATCCACAGAAATATATGTTTGCGTAATTACGGTCATGCTATGGATTCGTATTATTTTAAATACTAAATTGATTTTGTTAATCTATATACTTTCCGTAGACTTTTCCGTACATTTCCATACAGTCGAATCTTCTGTAATTTTATAAATTTTAATAATAATTGAGTTGTCTGTTGTCTAACCCACTTTATAGAAAAGAATATAATAAAAAATCACATAACATATCAGATTACACTTGTCGAAACATTATACACGTATAGTAAAAAAAAAAATAATTCACACGAATGCATAAAATTTCACAATAAAAGTTCAATTGATAGTTTTCCTCTTTCGCATAATTAATCTTTCGTTTTATTTTCATTTGAATTTTTAATCAATATCAACATCTTTTGAAAAAAAATACTTCCATTTTATAGGCATCAACTATTACACATATATATTTGGTACAAAAGAAGTAGTCAAATAATAAAAATAAACGAAATATCAAGAATTGAAAGAAATGACAAAGAACAATGGGAAATATAAAAAGGTTTTGTTGGATTTGCCCGAAAATTTACTCAGGCATCTAACTTCCCCACTTTGTTCAATTTTGATTTTTTATACCATGAGAAATCGCGCTAAAAGCTTATGTAACTTTTAAATAAACATTGGCTTGGAACAACGCAAACCCTCTTCCTCTCCCTTCACTCACTCCACCATTATCTAAAATAGGAACCCTAATTTTATTTATGGTGAAAATTTCAACAAATTACATATAAAAAAATATTAATTTTGAATGCAACTTCTAACGTTGGGTTGGGTGGTTTAAAAAAATTTCCACTGTTGACGAGTTTTAAAAATTTTCAACGATTAAATTTGTATAAATTAATAAAATTGGAAACCTATAAAAATATCAATAAAAATTTTGTTAAGAAAAAATATTTAACACAAATTCCAGTCTTCTAGCCAAACCTTAATATTTTACTTATTTATTTAAATAAATTTATAATTTTCTATGATAGTAGATGAAAAGACTTTTTTCATGCAGGCTTTATCCCCTAGCGTAAAATCATTTTCGCTAGTTGTAGTTTTAAATTGTAGTTGCTATGGTATTTTAATGTAATTTTACAGGTTAAATAGAATGTGTATTTTGAATGTTATATTGTCGATTTCTAATATAATAACATATAGTAAATACCGTTTGTATATTTATTATCGTAGAAAAAAATTTAATTTCCAACGCGAGATGAAAACATTTTATGTTCATGAGATTGTCCCACTCTGCTTTCAAAGCAATGTTTTCATCTCTTGTAGTAAAATCTACTATTTTTTATCGTTTGTTTGAAAATAAAATAATTAAATTAAGTAAAAACTACTGTAGTGATATCTTATGAGTAATAGATCAATGTATAATAAATAAAAATAACAACATTTTGGCGAAATATTTTTATTCTATACATGTAAAGTTCGTTTATATAAAAACAACCACCTGACTTATATTTTTTGTTTATTATGGCCAAATATTCGAATATTACGAACGAACGTTATTATGTCACAATTATGAACCGCTAAAATTGCCGGCGTTATGCCATTTCCAGCTTGAAAATAACTGCGATTGCGAAATAGCGATTAATTACCTTAGTCCCAATAATACATCAAGACACGCTTCTGACAAAGTGTTCGTTTTTAAAACCCATGAATCTTGTTCACATGTCTTCTTACCATCATCATTGAGCGCAAAGGACAAGACATTAGTTGCCATCGACAGATTAAAACGACATTGTAGCTCAAAATCTGAGTGAAGATAAATCGACTGTTTTCGTTAACCTTTCCGCTGCAACTATTCTACGAGGTCGAACTACTAGAATCCTCACTCGCGGCTAAAATAAATAAACAAAATGTTGGAATATAAAAGTTGTAATCAAATTTAATTTTTCGATTATCGAAAACTTTTGAAGAAATAGTTTGAGAATAGTAATTGAATGAGTTGCAAAAAAATAATTATTTCATTTTATTTTCATTCGTTAAATCAACAATATGTAAATGTAATTAGCTATTGGATCTGTTGGTTTTCTCCAACATCTAATTCGAGAAAAGAAAACCCGTTTGTGACTTGAAAAAATATGCAAAAAAAGTAATGGAGAAACCTAAACGCTATTACAAACATCTGAAATACTTTTTTTAAAGTCAACTTGTCCTGCAAACATTGTCGCAACTTCAAAATCAGCAGTAGCTGTCCAGAGTTTTTATATTTTGCATTAAATATATCTCCACTTGCAGTAAATATATTTCATTTATTATAATACTACGAAAACCTTATCGATGGACTTGGCACTTTGACACAGTGATGGGACTCAGTAAACTCATTGATCTTAGGAGCTACAACGGTAGGATCACCCATGTTTTTAGATCCTACGCTACGTGAAAATCGAAGCCAAGATGAAGCTCAAAACAAAAAGCTAAGGTAGACATGTACGCTGATAGTTTAGCATGGTCAAGAGGGTGCTTGATCGCTAGTACGGAGCTCTGAAAATCGGGCGCCCTTCAGTTTTAATAAATGCCTTACCACAACACAGGGCTCTATTGTGGTTGACCAATGTATCTCACTATATTTGTAGATAAATATTGTATGGAAAACAATAAAGTTTTAGATGAGAGCGATGCTTCTCCAAACTCATCACATAAACTTACAACAAAACTGTGCACCATGACTGACTCTAGACTCAATGCTTGATTCACCAGCTTACTCTGAGTCAAACAGAACACCTGTACAATATAGACAAAAATCTCTAGTAAATAAATTAAGTTGCGTTCAGATTAATCTGCACATATCAGAAATGGCCTCAGTTAATTTGAACCGATTAATTAAACAGTATGCTCACGATCTTGCGTTCATACAAGAGCCGTGGTTAGAAAGTAAAAGAATAAAAGGTCTATCGTCAAACAAAAATACAAAACTGATCTATTTCTCAGATGTGGAAAGACCGAGAACCACGATTCTTTTCAACAAATATCTGAAAATATTTCCGTTTAATGAATTTATCTGCAGAGATCTTACAACGGGCCAGATAGAAATTCATCTACCTCAAGGTGGATTTCGTAAATCCATTTTAGCTTCTGCACACTTCCCGGGGGATGAGATGCGTGTGATGCTAACGCACATCACGTCGTGTAGGTATGTAGAAACATTAACACAAAAGGCGAGCGTCTGCTTCAGTTTTTGTATACAAACAATATGTTTATTGCAAACAAAGGTAGTGAGTCTACCTTTAGAAATGCAATCAGAGGTAAAGTCTGGACCTTACTCTAACTAACATAAACACTGTTAACCATATTAAGAACTTGCATGTTTTGAAGGAAGCTTCTGTGTTTGATCATGGTTATATATGTTTCAACATAGAACACTATCCGAAGAGCAACTTTACACACCATATCTTCATAAGAATGTAAATAGTTGCGCAGTATCAACTCCACATTTGAGAACTTTGCAGAAAACAATTAACAAGAAATTATCATTGAAGCATAGAACCTTAATACTCTAATAACTCAATCCAAAAGATGCAGGGATTTACCTTGGAGGAATGGTTACCTGGAGAGAAAAAGGAATAATGTTAATAAGCTCTTTAATAGAACAAAAATAACAAATAAGTACGGATAGAGTACCGAGTAGTTCTAACCAATTATAATAAATAACTCAGACAATTAAAAAGGAAAAGCTGGAAAGAGCTCTTCAATACGATAGATAATCTGCCTGCTGCAGCTCGACTCCGAAAATTGATGTCGTTTGATCACATAAGCCTTCTAGGCTCAATCTGCAAACCAAATGGTACGTACACCACTGGCTGCATTGAGACCCAAGATACATTACTTCAAACCCACTTTTCGTACCCAATAGAATGGAGTACGGAAGATAATTCCAACGAAGACGTACATCTTCCAGATCTTGCAACTAAAAGTACCGGAGATCATTTAGCCAACACAATTTTAACCCCAACAAAGCGATATGGTAGGCTATAGAGTCCTTCGGTCCGTATAAATCTCCGGGATGTGATGGTATTTTTCTGATATTTCTGCAAAAGGGTCTAACAATCATCCTTCCATATCTCATGCGTTTGTTCAAAGCAAGCTTTTGCCTTGCTTACATTCCTCAGATAAGTAGGGAAATTAAAGTTGTTTTTATACCCAAGCCAGGAAAAAACCAAATGAAGTCAAATAATACAGACAGCTATAAGTTTTTACATATTTTTTATTAGAAACAATGGAAAAGATGTTGATGAAACTATCACATCCATCATGTGTCTTAAACTAAACCGTCTCAACTCTAGCCAGTATCTCTATTAGACCGGAAAATCTACTGAAACGGCGTTGCACAAAATGGTGAAAGAAATTGAGAGCACCATGAACTGCAAGAAGGCACTTGTTCGTACATTTAGGAATATACGAGGAGCCTTTGACAACATCCACTTCCACTTGAAATGGCCACCAAAAAAAATTTAAACACGCATATCATTATGTGGATTATCAAGATGCTATAGAGTCGGAAGATAACGGCTACACTAGGTGATTATTCGGTTACTGTTACTGCATCTAGAGGCTGTCCGCAAGGAAGCGTGCTATCTGTACTGATTTGACTAATGGTGGCCGGCCGAAAATGATTCCGGCTTTAACACTAAAGGCTATACTGCCGACTTGGAGAAACATGACTCCACTGTCGCTAGAGACAGCTTGCAACTAGACAACTAACCCAGACAGCTATTAATCTTCTATTAAAGTGGTGCAGCAGATTGGGACTGTCGACACACCCCCGAAAAACAAGCATTGTCGTTTTACAAGCCGTAGAAACTTTAATTTCATTTCTCCTGTTCTTAACGGCGATCCAATACAAACATCAAAGCAGGTTAGATATTTAGGTTTGATCCTGGACAGCAAACTAACCTGAAATTCACACCTGAAATATATCTCCGATAAGGCCAACAAAGTTTTCTTCACATGCAGAAACCTGTTTGGGAAACCTTTGAGTCTTTGCCCAAAAATGATACTTTGGTTGCACCAAAGTATTAAAGCCCAGTCGTTTTAGCGATCATCCTCGGAATGAGAGATAATAAGCTGATTTTTCGTATATATCTTCATTTTGGCGTTCTAAAAGTTGCCTCAAAAGTCTCATAAATCTCGTGTCTGCGTCGCAAGTTATTCAAGGTCGAAGGTAACAAAAAACAATTTTTAACAATTTTCTTGGTTTCCATTGCTCCAATGACGTTAACATCCAGTATAAAAATTGTTGAGCATAAAATTTGCAACAAATTTTATTTGAAGCATTTTCTCATGCGCTCAAGCGTTTTTGCGATAGAGGGCGGTGAATTAGTTTTCTTTTTTTCTTGATTCTGCTGCTGCATTAGCTGTTTGGTCTGTGACGAACAGCCTAATCAAATAATATATGGTCGCGTATGCGATGACACAACCTTGAATGGGCGACGTTGCCACAGTACGATTTGCTAACTGGGCAACTAGCCGCATGTTAAAAGATACAGAAGATTGAAATGTCAAAACTTATACTCGCACATTCTTGTACAAACTTTCATTGAAAATGGTTAACCACAAAAACCAAATTAGAAATAAAATAATAGAAATAATAAGAACAATAATCAATTGCTTATAACAATATTTATTTATTTGTAGTGAATTCATATGTATCATAAACTGTGGTAAATAAATAAATAAAAGGGAAATATATTAAAAGCATTACCTTTTTATTGAAGTGGTCCCACATGACGAAAGGAAGCCACGCCTAGATTGTTCTAGAATATTTGGTTGATCAACAACAGCGTATGCCGCAACTACCTGAAAGTAAAAAGGAGAATAAAGGTTAAATTAATATAACGAGCATTATCCGGAATATTAGCAAGTAATTATACGGTCAAGCAAGCGCCACGATCACACATTACACAAAAGTATAATTAAATAACGACGACGCTTGTTACCGCGTCATACAACAACAACAACATCAAACAATTATAATTATGGTGATCCAGGGGTATATCTAAACTAGCCACTACCATCCTCAAATTGGTAATCACGACATCCACATCAGTCACCATAAATTGTTCAATGTTATCTGAAAAACAAAAAACAAAAATTAGTGACAATGAATCAGAATGCGTCATAAATAACATTGGTATACCTCAAGGAAGTGTGTTGGGACCGTTGCAGATATAAACAAAATTAGCATAAAACTTTTTGCTAATGATACTTTATTTTTCGTTGAAAACAAATCAATAGCTCAAGGAACTAGAACTTTGAAAGATCAGTTAACACTTTTAAATTAATGGATAAGCTATCACAAATTGAAAATAAATGTCGATAAAACAAAGTGTATGATTCTCCATAACTCATCAAATATGGCTAGAGAACTCAAACCTCAAATTGCTGGAAAACAAATAAGATTAATTAAGAAATTTTGAAAAACAAATAATTTTGACCTTTTCCTGAGTCTTGACCCTGGTAAGTTGTAAGAAACTAGCCACGCAGTTTTGAAAAAAAAAAACTGAAAAACAAGGGTTGTCCAGTATTGTGCTCGAGTTGTGCTGGTTGTGCTATTAAGAAAAAATTCCATATATCACCAATGAAAACAAGTTCGCAGGCTTAAACGACTTTTCAAGCAGAAGTTGGCCTCACCACTTTGAAAAAAAATGAAAAACAAAGGTTGTGCTGTTTTGTTTTCGATTTGTGCGCTGGTTGTGCTACTCAAACAAAAATTTCGTCTCACTAAGCCCCGCCATTTTGAAAAAAAAAAATAAAAATTAAATGTTGTGCTGTATTATGCCACAGTTGTGCTACTCAAAAAGAATTCCATATCAATAATGAATAAAAGTTGGCACGCTAAAACGATTTTTCGAGCAGAAGGATATCTTTGAGCAGCAGATTCTCGTGCAGAAGGCTGGGCAGAAGTTAGCCCCGCCATGTTGAGAAAAATGGAAAACAAAGGTTGTCGTGTATTGTGCTCAGGTTGTGCTGGATGCTCAGCTACTCAGACCAAAATCTCGTATGGACTAATGGAAAAGTTTTACAACGCTAAAATCATTTTTTTTTGAGTAGAAGTTAGCCCCGCCATTTTGGAAAAAAAAGTTTTGTAGTTAGTGATTTGATTTTTTTTTTAGCTGCTGAAAAAGAAATTGCATCATTATTCGTTTAGAAATTAGATGTTAGCACTAATAAAAGACATCTGGTACCGGATGAAATAAACGAATCTTACATGTCTAAATTTGTTTTCAACTTTAGTTGTATAGTTCTTCATATTCGAAAATTCATAGGTTTATTAGAATTTAAGCACATTTGTACTGCCTTAAAACTTCCATCACATCTGTACTGATTTATATTTTGAAGAACTATACAACTATGTTGAATACCTATTTGCACATGTAAAATTTGTTTATTCCATCCGAAACCAGATGTCATTTTGATTAGTTCTAATTAATTAATGATAACACTAATTTCTGCATAAACAACGATGCAATTTCTTTTTTTATTCGCCTACATATTAAAGTGTTACTTTATTATTGTGATTTGCGGCTATAAAGTATCACTTTTCAACTATTTATTTTGTTGTCATAGCTACGTCCAAAAAAGTAAAAAGCAATTGTATTTGTTTAAATTCTATGAAAAATAAAATTTTTATCAAAGCAACCCTCAAATTCAAAATTTCATTATCCAATTGAAATAGTTGTTATCATTTGTTGTCATAGCTACACAATAATTTGGAAAAAATAATAAATATTTTGTCAAAGGTTACTTGTTCCACATATTTTTATTTTAAAATTTATGAAAATTTATAATTTTAATTTAGAATAAACAACTTTTCTGTTTTCTTTTCTTTTCTTATGCACGGACGTAAGCTATTTTGGACTTAATGTGGGTGCCAATCTCGGCTAGCGCCTCGATTTGCAAACTCCACATCCGTCCAAGATCTTTAGCTTTACGTCCTAGCATCATAATGTACTATTTCATCAGCTATAACTAAAGAAATTTCAAATCACTAGCTATACAAAACTTTCGTTTTTCATTTTTTCGTGCACGGCAGGGCCAACTTCTACTCGAAAAAATTATGTTCGCTTCACAAAACTTTTTCCAATAGTGATATGAAATTTTTTTAAGTAGCACATCTCGATCACAATACAGCACAACCTCTGTTTTCTTATTATTTTTTTAAAATGGCAGAGTTAACTTCTGCTCGAAAAAACATTTTAGCGTGCCAACCTTTGTGCATTGGTAGTATGGAATTCTTTTTGAGTAGCACAACCAGCACAACTCTAGAACAATACAGCACAACCTTTGCTGTTCATTTTTTGCAAAATCGCGGGGCTAACTTCTGCCTAGCCTTCTGCTCGAAAATTTTCTGCTTGAACAATCGTTTTAGCGTGCTATCTTTTATTCATTGCTGATATAGAGTTCTTACTGTAATGTAGCACATCCAGCACACCCTTTGTTTTTCATTTTTTTTTTTTCAAAATGCCGGGGCTAAGATGGCACATCATTATTTTTAATTCAATTTTTGTATTGTATATTATTATTTTTAAGCTATATAAATATTTTTATATCAGAAAATTTGCCCGTTAAAAATATGTTTTATCTTATTTTTAAAAATATAATTATAAATTTAATAAATTTTTTTCCTTACTTTCGTTATGTTGTCGTCTGTACAAAGCAACATATTTGCACCGCCTCTTGAAAAAAGGAAAGAAATGCTAAATAACTGCCCTCAAAAAGTTTGAAATTTGCATCCAATTCGAGAAAATACGAGACCTATCGTTTTCAGGTCAAAATTGTTTTCGAGAATCTAACAGAAGAAAGAAGACTTGCAAAAACAATAACAGTAACAGTAGAGTCAAAAACGCTTTTACAAACATCTGAAATATTCTTCTAAAACCTAACATTTTCTGCAAACATATTCGCAACTTCAAAATCAGCAGTAGCTGACCAACGTTTTAATATTTTGCATTAAATATATCTCTATAAGTCTGTCATATTTTATTGCAATTAGTAGGAAAAAGCTTAATCAAAAAACTATCAGACAATATTTCTCTGTAAATGTAATCCTATTATAATCAATAAACTAAAATTATAGTTCCTTGAAATACCAATATGTTCTGTATATACTTTTCCCATTACTCATGTAAAAAAAACAATTTTTTCTATGATAGCAGATGAAAAGTCTATTTTCAAGCAGGCTTAATCCCCTGTGAAAACGGCTTTTTTCTTTTTTTCCTCTAATGTAAAAAAAATAACAAATTGTAGTTGAACCATGAAACCATGCAAAAATAGAATATAAATTATGAATGTTATTTTGTCGATTTCGAATTTAATAAAATCTAATAAATATCGTTTGTATATTCACTATCATAGAAAATTGTATTTCCTACGCGAGATAAACATTTTACGTTGGTGAAATTGCCACACTCGCCGCTAATACGTCTCGAGAACAAATTTTCACCCACGAAAAAGCAGCGTTTTCATCTTTTGTAGTAAAATGTACTATTTTCAACAATGGAAAACATAATTTTTTTATGGAGATAAACAAACATAAACAAATATTTATCAACGAAACATAGTAGTATGTTTTGCTACAAGAGATGAAAACGCTGCTTTTTTGTGATTGAAAATTTGTTCACGAGACGCGTCGAGTGTGGCAATTTCACCAACGTAAAATGTTTTTATCTCGCGTAGGAAATTCAATTTTTTCTATGAAATGAAAGTAAATTGCAAACGATATTTATTAGATTTTATTAAATTCGAAATCGACAAAATAACATTCATAATTTATATTCTATTTTTGCATGGTTTCATGGTTCAACTACAATTTGTTATTCTTTTTAGACTAGAGGAAAAAAACCATTTTCAAAGGGGATTAAGCGTGCTTGAAAATAGACTTTTTTTCTACTTTCATAGAAAAACTATTATTTTTAGAAACATGTTTGACGCAAACACTATTTAAAGCAAGGCTTTTAACTATTTATTGATTGTTCCAACTAGTAATATTAAAACGAATGATTCTCTCGGATAAAATTGGTTGTGTTTTTATTCAAATATTTTTATATTGTGATAAAGAAAAGATAATTGTGTATTAATGGTTATAAATATTAATATTGATGAATATATATATATATATATATATATATATATATATATATATATATATATATATATATATATATATATATATATATATATATATATATATATATATATATATATATATATATATATATATATATATATATATATATATATATATATATATATATATATATATATATATATATATATATATATATTAGGGTGGCCCTTAAAAACAAAAATTTTTATTTTTTGTACGGCACCCTCCCATTTCGTGTGAATACCCATAAAAATATTATTTGCAAAATCTGATATCAATCGGTCAATTCTAAGACGTGCCTCCGACCACTTAAAGTTGAGAAATTTTGTTCTGGACCCTAAAAAAAAATTTTTTTTTTTTTGTGCGACACCCTCTCATTTTGTGTCAATGCCCATAAAAAAATTATGGGTAAAAATTGAAATCAATCGTTCAACTCTAAGGGGTGCGGGGGCAGGGGGGCCGGGGGGCCACTTAAAGTTAAGAGGTTTGGTTGTGGCCATTACAAAGAAAAATTTAAATTTTTTGTACGGCACCCTCCCATTTGGTGTTGATACCAATAAAAATATTATGCGTAAAATTTGAAATCAATCGGTCAACTCTAAGGGGTGCCCCCGGCCACTTGGAGTTGAGAGGTTTTGTTGTGGCCATTATAAAAAACAATTTAAATTTTTTGTACCACACCCTCCGATTTGGTGTCGATACCCATAAAAATTCTATGGGTAAAATTTGAAATCCATCGGTCAACTCTAAGGGGTTCCCCCGGCCACTTAAAGTTGAAAGGTTTAGTTGTGGCTATTACAAAGAAAAATTTAAATTTTTGTACGACACCCTTCCATTTGGTGTCGATACCCATAAAAAATTTTTTGTAAAATTTGAAATCAATCGGTCAACTCTAAGGGGTGCCTCCGGCACCTTAAAGTTGAGGGGTTTTGTTGTGGCCATTATAAAGAAAAATTTAAATTTTTTGTACGACACCCTCCACTTTGATGTCGATACCCATAAAAATATTATGTTTAAAATTAGAAATCCATCGGTCAACTCTAAGGGGTGCCCCTGGCCACTTAAAGTTGAGAGGTTTGGTTGTGTCCATTACAAAGAAAAATTTGAATTTTTTGTACGACACCCTCTCATTTGGTGTCAATACCCATAAAAATATTATTTGTAAAATCTGAAATCAATCGGTCAACTCTAAGGGGTGCCTCCGGCCACTTACAGTTGAGAGGTTTTGTTGTGGCCATTATAAAGAAAAATTTAAATTTTTTGTACGACACCCTCCCATTTCATGTCAATACCCGTAAAAATATTATGTGCAAAATTTGAAATCAATCGGTCAATTCTAAGACGTGCCTCCGGCCACTTAATGGCCAGAACAAAACTTTTCAAGTTTAAGTGGCCGGGGGCACGCCTTCGAGTTGAACGATTGATTTCAAATTTTGCAAATAACATTTTTAAGGGTATTCACACGCAATATGGGGGTGTCGTACAAAAAATTAAATTTTTCTTTGTAATGGTCAGAACAAAACCTTTCAAGCTTAAGTGGCCGGGGCACGCCTTAGAGTTGAACGATTGAATTCAAATTTTACACATAATTTTTTTATGGGTATTGACACGAAATGGGAGGGTGTCGCGCAAAAAATTAAAAATTTTTTTTAAGGTCCAGAACAAAATTTCTCAACTTTAAGTGGCCGGAGGCACGTCTTAGAATTGACCGATTGATTTCAAATTTGGCAAATAATATTTTTACGGGTATTGACATGAAATGGGAGGGTGTCGTACAAAAAAATTTAAATTTTTCTTTGTAATGGCCAGAACAAAACCTTTCAAGTTTAAGTGGCCGGGGGCAGCCCTTAGAGTTGAACGATTGTTTTCAAATTTTACAAATAATTTTTTTATGGGTATTGACACGAAATGGGAGGGTGTCGCACAAAAAATTTAAATTTATTTTATAAGGTCCAGAACCAAATTATTCAACTTTAAGTGGCCGGAGGCACGTCTTAGAATTGACCAATTGATTTAAAATTTTGCAAATAATATTTTTACGGGTATTGACATGAAATGGGAGAGTGTCGTACAAAAAATTTAAATTTTTCTTTGTAATGGCCAGAACAAAACCTCTCAACTCTAAGTGGCTGGGGGCACTCCTTAAAAATGACCGATCGATTTCAAATTTTGCAAATAACATTTTTACGGGTATTCACCCGTAATGGGAGGGTGCCGTACAAAAAATTTGAATTTTTCTTTGTAATAGCCAGAACAAAACTTTTCAAGTTTAAGTGGCCGGGGGCAAGCCTTAGAGTTGAACGATTGATTTCAAATTTTACACATAATTTTTTCAATACCCATATTGACATGAAATGGGAAGGTGTCGCACAAAAAATAAAAAATTTTTTTTTAAGGTCCAGAACAAAATTTCTCAACTTTAAGGGGCCGGAGGCACGTCTTAGAATTGACCGATTGATTTCAAATTTTGCACATAATATTTTTACGGGTATTGACATGAAATGGGAGGGTGTCGTACAAAAAATTTAAATTTTTCTTTATAATGGCCACAACAAAACCCCTCAACTTTAAGTGGCCGGAGGCACCCCTTAGAGTTGACCGATTGATTTCAAATTTTGCAAATAATATTTTTATGGGTATCGACACCAACTTGAAGGGTGTCGTACAAAAAATTCAAATTTTTCTTTGTAATGGCCCAACCAAACCTCTCAACTTTAAGTGGCCAGGGGCACCCCTTAGAGTTGACCGATGGATTTCTAATCTTAAACATAATATTTTTATGGGTATCGACATCAAATTGGAGGGTGTCGTACAAAAAATTTAAATTTTGCTTTATAATGGCCACAACAAAACCCCTCAACTTTAAGGTGCCGGAGGCACCCCTTAGAGTTGACCGATTGATTTCAAATTTTACAAATAATTTTTTATGGGTATCGACACCAAATGGAAGGGTGTCGTACAAAAAATTTAAATTTTTCTTTGTAATAGCCACAACTAAACCTTTCAACTTTAAATGGCCGGGGGAACCCCTTAGATTTGACCGATGGATTTCAAATTTTACACATAGAATTTTTATGGGTATCGACACCAAATTGGAGGGTGTGGTACAAAAAATTTAAATTTTTCTTTATAATGACCAAAACAAAACCTCTCAACTTCAAGTGGCCGGGGGCACCCCTTAGAGTTGACCGATTGATTTCAAATTTTACACATAGAATTTTTATGGGTATTGACACCAAATGGGAGGGTGTCGTACAAAAAATTTAAATTTTTCTTTGTAATGGCCACAACCAAACCTCTCAACTTTAAGTGGCCGAGGGCACCCCTTAGAGTTGAACGATTGATTTCAATTTTTACTCATAATTTTTTTATGGGTATTGACACAAATTGAGAGGGTATCGCACAAAAAAAAAAAATTTTTTTTAGGGTCCAGAACAAAATTTCTCAACTTTAAGTGGTCGGAGGCACGTCTTAGAATTGACCGATTGATATCAGATTTTGCAAATAATATTTTTATGGGTATTCACACGAAATGGAGGGTGCCGCAAACTGTACAATGAAAAAAAAAATTCTAGTGTAATCTGCTGTAATCTAATCTACCCTAATATATATATATATATATATATATATATATATATATATATATATATATATATATATATATATATATATATATATATATATATATATATATATATATATATATATATATATATATATACATATATATATATATATATATATATATATATATATATATATATATATATATATATATATATATATATATATATATATATATATATATATATATATGTATATATATATATATATATATATATATATATATATATATATATATATATATATATATATATATATATACATATATATATATATATATATATATATATATATATATATATATATATATATATATATACATATATATATATATATATATATATATATATATATATATATATATATATATATATATATATATATATATATATATATATATATATATATATATATATATATATATATATATATATATATATATATATATATGTATATATATATATAATGAATTGATGATCAATAATTAAAAATACATATAATGAATTATCAATAATTTATAATACATATGATGAATTTTAATATATAACTAATTGATGATAATATGTGATCGTTTATGATTGTAAAAATTAATTAATTAAATCTAAATATAATAATCCCTGCAAATGTTTAAACTGATTTTTTTCAAACTAACCTCCTGTATTTTTACTAACAAACCCGAGTCAAAACTTTTTCCTTACCAATCTTATCCAAAACCAGAATCTTATCCTAATCCAAAATTCCATGTGGTGCAAGTAGCTGTTCATAAAAACCTACTGTTGGCTCAAACGCCATCCTCACCTCCACGGTGCACCCTGTTGATTAACTGAAGAGGCTATGACGACCGAGTAACAGTGGCATAACCGATCATCGAGGATCTAGTAAGTAAAGTTATTGATTAAATGATTTGCTTTTCATTTATATTTCTGTTGAGTTAACAAATTTATTTAGCGTTGCCGCAAACTAACCTTTAACAATTTGACTATACCCAACTAAAACAGGATCACCAATTACTGAGATCTGCTAGTGCTTCCAACTAATTTTTCAAAAATTTCCATTTTTTCTATTATAAAAAAGCTATAAAAACAATTAAAATTAAACTAAAAATATTTCCGTAATGCTATAACCTTGCATCCGTAAATGATTTTATTTAAATCTAATAAAATTTGATCCGAAAATTATTTAAAATAATTCAAACAAGACCAAAAAAAACTATTATATTTTTTATTCAGTAAAATCATAAATAACAATTTTACTAGATTTTCTCTAATTTTCCTATAAAAAAATTAAATCTTTATCATAATTAAACTACTCTCCAAAACAAATTGATAGAAACCAAATTTTCTTCATAAACCAAATAATTTGAATTTAATTCATTAGATTAATTTAAACAATAATCATCTTGAATTACAATTCTTGTGTATATCATAAATAAAATAAACAAGAATTGAAACGAACATAACATAACAAATCAATCAAATCAAATTACTATCGAAAATATATTATAAAAAAATTGTTTTGTTTTAAGTTATTTCCTAAAAAAATATGATTACAAACAACATATTTTTCTATAAACGTTGTGCACGAATACATTTATAACAACAATTATAATCTTAAAATGTTAATGTTGTATATGTACTAGAAACCAAATAAATAAAAACCTTAAATTTTACTCGTATATAACAAATTTTAAATATTACGAATCATCTGTTTGATCTATTTGATTTTAGGTGTCACTAGATAGTTAATATCCAAAACTAAAATATAAAAAGTATGACAAAATTTGGTTCTAGTTCGATTGTCTTATATTAGATGAAAAACGTGATCTATACAAGTGAAAAGGTCGAAATTTGATATTGACCATTTTTGATTTGTCTGAAACTTGTTATGTGCCAGAAGTATGGACAAAATAAAAATACTACATACTTTACAATTTTTTCAAAGTACATACTTTGAGCAAAGGGGGCACCCCAACATGCATTAAAAATGAAAATTTTGTCAATCCGAAGTAACTTTGAAATTAAATTGATGAAGAACGGCTATAAATTTGGTTTCATCAAATTTTTTTTGTTTGTTAGATGATTAGTTAGTCTTTTGAAAAAAAAATTAATTAATTGTTTTTGTAATTAATTTTTAAATAAAATTATTAAAAAAAATTGTTTAAAGATGGCACTAGGGTCGAAGATCCATTGGAATTTACTCTAAAATATTTCAAATTATCAAAGAAGCGTTAAATCGTGTTCTTGAGATATTTCATTTTAAAGATTATTAGTCCGACTAATATTCGAATTTTTCGTAATTTTTTCGAACTTTAGTGGTTAAAATCTTTTGTTGATAAAAATTGTTCGAAAAAATAATGAACAATTAGAATTTTATTCGGACTAAAAATCTTTAAAATTAAATACTAAATTAAATTTTGAAAAAAAGTTAATTAAATTCTAATTGATCTTCGACCCTAGCGCCATCTTTAAAAAAGTATTTCTAATATTTTTTTATTAAAAATTAGTTACAAAAATAATTAATTAATTAAAAAAATTATTATTATTATTTAATTAAATTAATTGAAAATTGTAAAATAAGTTGTATTTTTTATTTTGTCCATACTACTAATATGCCAAGTTTCAGACAAATTAAAAATGGTCAAGTTTTCACAACTCGGTCTAGAACACGTTTTTCTTCTATATTATTATTTGTCTATGGTAATACGTAGTAAAATATAAGAGACATTTTTTTCGGTTTACATGTTTTGTTGGAACAGATTGCTCTAGAAGTTCCAACTGCGGTGGTTTATATTTTAAAGAAATTGATAGATATTTCCAAAGATTCTAAATTTATTAATTTTTTTAAAAATGATTTAATCCAAACGTCCGTTATAACGGTTTTAAAAATCCAATTTTTTTAATTAAACCTGTTTAGTTGATTAAATATGTGTCAGATTTTGTTGATTGATGAACATTCTAATTCAAGATATAAGGAGTATCCATATTTTCATAAAATATTTTAGATCTAACTCAAAAAATGCGAACGTGTGAGTGCTAGTGTTGTGGCCGAGAATGACAAAGTTGAAACATAATCAAATTGAACGTTTTTTTATTATAATGATGTTTTACAAACTTAATTTTCCCTTATAACTATTCGAATCTTATTTTAATTTATAATTTGAAAACACAAAACTTTTCCTTTTTCTCAACTATTTTCTAGAAATTAATCAGCACAACTATTTCCTTTTTAAATTTATCAGTAAAACTATTTTCTTGAAATTTATCGGCACAACCATTTTCCTTTTAAATTTATAAGTAAAAACTAATAAACTTTTCAGCACAACTATTTTATTTAAATCAACACAACTCACTTTATAGTGACTAAAATAATAGATTAATCCGACTGACTAACTCTGTTCAACTCACAGTTTTAATTTTACCAACTAATAATAATTTTAAATTCAATCTTTATTCCATCTTTTAAATCCTATTTTCAGGGTATATCATACAATAACATTTCTAAAAATGTAAAGATTAGAAATCGCAAAGCAGTATTTCTTTTTATTGAAAATATTATAGTGTGTGCGATATGTCTTAATGATAAACGAATAATAACGATGTTGATACGGTTAAATTTTTAAATGTGTTTGTGTTGGTTATACTTAGGTAATATTTATTACTTTATTTGTAATATCATTGTAATATCCTTGGTAGATCAAGGTAATTAGCGAATCGAATTATACCAGCTAGATCTTTTTATTTTAATGACAAAAACAGCAATCGTTGTAATAGATGTATGTCGCAAGAATTGTAAATCCGTATTTATTAACTAATACTTATCGTAATAACTAATAATAAACTACAAAAAATCATGATATCAGAAACAAAAAACATCAAAAATGTTAATTTTAGTTCGTGAAAATGGTACAGTTTACTGTTTAATAACACTGTGCGACAAATGGTAGGGGTCAGTGATCCGCTGGGGTTCTGACTGCCGGGAAAAGTTATATCGGTCAAAAAAATGTTATACGTGCCCCGGTGTTTCGCTGGGTAACGTCTAGGAATCGAGATATATTGATTTGAAGTTAGTAGGTATCATATAAGGGAAATTGTCAAGTTTGGGGTCTTTTTTCGACATTGCTCGAGAACGACTAGGTAGTCCGATTTTACTGAAACAAATTTAGAAAAATTAAAAATTACAATTTCTTTAATCTACTTATATACTATTTCTTTACACAATCAACAGTTTCGCAGTTATAAATAAATTTATGAAGAAAATAAATAATTTTTTGCGTAAAAAATTAAAAAATTGTATTTTAAAAAATCACGTAAAACTCAAAACGGGAAAAAATGTCAAGTCTTATTTCTTTGACGTAAAATCATATAATCTGTGCACAAAATGAGACATGGATCATGAAAATCGATGAACGCGTTTCGCTTTTATTCACAATTAAGTAAAGGTATCTCATTTTGACAAGAATATTGATTTTCATAGAATTTTTTTTTAATATTTTTACTGGAATAAACTCCAAAATTGATTGTTTTAAATGTATTTGGACATGTGTCTATGTGTATTGACTTTGTTTTTTTTACTTTTTTATTTTTTATTTTCTATCTTTTATTTATTTTTATTTTTTTATTTATTTATTTTATGTTATTATTTTATTTTATTACTTTATTATAATTTTATTTTATATTATTATATTTTTATTATATTTTATTATATTATTATTATTATTTATTATTATTATTATTATTTATTATTATTATTATTTATTATTATTTTTTATTATTATTCTTTACTATTATAATTATTATTTATTATTATTATTTATTTTTTATTATTATTATTTATTATTATTATTTATTACTTGTTTATTATTTATTATTTATTTATTATTTATTTATTGTTTATTTATTATTTATTTATTATTTATTTATTATATATTTATTATTCATTTATTATTTATTTATTATTTATTTATTATTTATTTATTATTTATTTATTATTTATTTATTATTTATTTATTATTTATTTATTATTTATTTATTATTTATTTATTATTTATGTATTATTTATTAATTATTTATTTATTATTTATTTATTTATTATTTATTTAATTTTTATTTATTGTTTATATATTATTTATTTATTATATTTTTTTATTTTATTTTTTTTATTTTTATTATATTTTTATTTTATATTTTTATTATTTTTTCATTTTATTTTATTATTTTTATTTTATTTATTTATTTATTTATTTATTATTATATTTATTATTTTTTATTTATTTTACGTTACTTTTTCAGTATGGTTTATTAGTAGATTAAAGGAATTGTAATTCCTAATTTCTAAATTTGTTTCAGCAAAATCAGACTAGCCGTTCTCGAGTTATGTCAAAAAAGACCCCCAAACGTGACAATTTTCCCTATATGATACTTACTAACTTCAAATCGATATATCTCGATTCCTAGACGTGACTCAGCGAAACGCCGGGTCACGTATAACTTTTTTGTTGACCGATATAACTTTTCCCGGTAGTCAGAACCCCAGAGGATCACTGACCCCTACCATTTGTCGCACAGTGTTATTAAACAGTAAACTGTACCATTTTTACCAGTGTAATCAAAACTATCTACTTACTACAAAAAGAAGTGATATCCTGTGTCAAGCAGAAACGAGTGTAAAACAAGACATTTTCAAATAATTAAGTATTCTACATAATTCGAAATACTTCCTTTGTCACTCGGATTAGAGGTTAGAATAAAACAACTTCAACTAACTACGTATTAAAACAAAAGTTTCTAGTAAAAGTTTCAAATAACAAATTTGATTTATTTCTATACGAATGAAAATGTAGGATTCGATATTTGTACGATTGACTGAATTGAGAAAAGGTCGGAACAATTACGAAACCTCAGTGATAGCTCAGACTTTTATTTAATATCTATAAAAAAAATGGTAGCAAGCTAATTTATTAGCCAGTTTGTTTTGTAGTATACAGACTCTAGTTTGTAATTTAAGACCATGCTATTTGAAGATCAAGTTTCTTAGAGGTATATAATCTGTTAGTCCCCACTGAGGTTTCGTGATTGTTCCGACCTTTTCTGAACTCAGTCAATCGTACAAATATCGAATTTTTCATTCGTATAGAAATAAATCAAATTTGTTATTTGGGACTTTTACTAGAAACTTTTGTTTTAACACGTAGTTGGTTGAAGTTGTTTTATTCTAAGTTCTAACCTCTAATCCGAGTGTCAAAGGAAGTATTTCGAATTAGGTAGATCACCTAATTATTTGGATATGTTTTGTTTCACACTCGTTTCTGCTTGACACAGCATATCATTTCTTTTTGTAGTGAGTAGATAGTTTTGATTATTAAACAGTACATAAACTGCACCATTTTCAGGAACTAAAATTTACATTTTTGATGTTTTTTGTAGCTTACAATTTATTCCAATAATAATAACTAGGAGGGCCGGGCGTGCTTCGCTACGCATATAAATAAAGTTTTTGCGTAGACATTTTGTTGAGGTAGGAGCAATGATTTCAAAGAGTGGTAATGAGAAATGCTAGCATTTAATTTTTAATTTTTCTTTTCAAATATATGAATGAAAAATAATCAGAACTCTAGCTGACCAGTTCGGATATATGAAAAATGAGCGATCAAATAACTTAGAGATCAAATAAGCTTACTTGAAAACTTATTTGATCGCTAATTTTTCATATATCCGAACTGATCAGCTAGAGTTCTGATTATTTTTCATTCATATATTTAAAAACAAAATATGGAGGGGCTGAAATCTCACAGCTCTGAGATATCAAGACTTCGGTCTGGGCTAAGGATTTTGATATAGTTTTCGGCAAAAAACTTTTATGAGGACATGGTTTTTAGTTTTGGGCAGCGATGTATATCAAACATAACTCTTTGTTAAAGTACAAGTATTTTTTATCTCTGTTTAAAAATTTATTACAAAACTAACACGCAACATCAATACGTTGCCGGAAAATTATAATAAAAGTTCCAAAAATATTGTTAAATTAAATAAAATCAAACTTTTTCAAAAATATTCCAAAAACTAGAATGAAATCATATATTGAAACTTTTTCAAAATTCCAATAATAATCCAAAAATTCTTAAAAATTCAAACTTTTTCCAAAATTCTAAAAATATTGCAAAAATTATTACAAAATCAAAAATTGAAAATTTTTTCAAAATTCCAAAAATTATAATAAAATCAAAAATTAAAAATTTTTTAAAATTCTAAACATATTCCAAAAATTCTTACGAAATCAAAAATTAAAACTTTTTCCGAAATTCTAAAAATAATACAAAAATTATTACAAAATCAAAAATACAAACTTTTTCAAAATTCCAAAAATATTTCAAAAACTATAACAAATTCAAAAATTTCCATGTTCAATTTCTTTTTCAATTACATTTACGTCATAAAAACAGCTACATTTTTTCCAAAAAAATGGCTAAAAAACAAATGAAATTATTTTTTGACACACTTGACAACATTTTTTTGACAAACTTATAATGCCATAATTCTCAATAATAATAATAAAATTTCATTTCAAACAAACAATTAATTTTATTTTTTTTCCAAAAAATTAGGTAAAAAAATAAATAAAAATCTTTCTTTTGACACACTTGACAACATTTTTTTGACAAACTTATAATGCAATAATCTAGTTTTTGATCTCACATACCAATCCCGACCATCAAGATTTCTCCAAATTTAATGTTCCTACTCGTAATCACTTAAAATGAACGGTTTTTAAGCCAAAAATATGAAAATTTGCTATTTTTGACACACAAAATGATTTTTTTTGACACACTTCCGGTACAGTTATCGAACACAGCGTCCTTTCGGATCTGTCCCTTGAGTAAACCTATTTTTAGAAAAAAAAATTTTGAAATCCCTCCAGCGGTTTTCGCTGCAGCGTAGGTAATGAAGGCGGCCGGACGGTCGGCAGACAGACATACATTTTTTTTTTGCTTTTTTAGAATCAGCAGGTCCTAAAACGTCGAGAAATGTCAAAAAAAGATGGGGTAAGAATTTCACTTTGAGCTCATGAATGTAATACTTAGGTCTTTCAGACCGAAGTAAAATTAAAAATTATATGCTAGCATTTCTCATTACCACTTTTTGAAATCATTGCTCCTACGTCAACAAAATGTCTACGCAAAAACTTTATTTATACGCGTAGCGAAGCACGCCGGGCCCTCCTAGTCAACATTATTACGCATATAATCTCTTTTATTCCGACGACTCGATTTACCACTCACTTCCAAACGTTTACGACGTGGTCTTGGCATCGAAATAAATAATATCGAAATAATATCAAAATAATATCGAATTAATATCGAAGTAATATCAAGTAACAAAATAATCGAAATAATATCAAAATAATATCGAAAACGAATATCAAAATATTTAATATCAAATGTTCATCCTTCAATATACGAAGACATAAGAAGACTAAAATGTATAAAAGAAAATGTATAAAATTCCATCTACGTTTGTAAATACACTGAAATTTGATTAGAATATTTTTACTAATACTACGCATATGAATATAAGGGATTAAACAAATATTAAAATATTTAATATCAAATGTTCATCCTTCAATGTACGAAGACATAAGAAGACTAAAATGTATAAAAGAAAATGTATAAAATTCCATCTACGTTTGTAAATATACTGAAATTTGATTAGAATATTTTTACTAATACTACGCATATGAATATAAGGTGTTAAACGAATACCAAAATATTTAAGATCAAATGCTCATCCTTAAATGTACGAAGACATAAGACTAAAATGTATAAAAGAAAATGTATAAAATTCCATCTACGTTTGTAAATGCACTGAAATTTGATTAGAATATTTTTACTAATACTACGCATACGAATATAAGGTGTCAAACGAATATTAAAATATTTAATATCAAATGTTCATCCTTCAATGTACGAAGACATAAGAAGACTAAAATGTATAAAAGAAAATGTATAAAATTCCATCTACGTTTGTAAATACACTGAAATTTGATTAGAATATTTTTACTAATACTACGCATACAAATATAAGGTGTTAAATGAATATCAAAATATTTAATATCAAATGTTCATCCTTCAATGTACGAAGACATAAGAAGACTAAAATGTATAAAAGAAAATGTATAAAATTCCATCTACGTTTGTAAATACACTGAAATTTGATTAGAATATTTTTACTAATACTACGCATACGAATATAAGGTGTTAAACGAATATCAAAATATTTAATATCAAATGTTCATCCTTCAATATACGAAGACATAAGAAGACTAAAATGTATAAAAGAAAATGTATAAAAGTCCATCTACGTTTGTAAATACACTGAAATTTGATTAGAATATTTTTACTAATACTACGCATACAAATATAAGGTGTTAAATGAATATCAAAATATTTAATATCAAATGTTCATCCTTCAATGTACGAAGACATAAGAAGACTAAAATGTATAAAAGAAAATGTATAAAATTCCATCTACGTTTGTAAATACACTGAAATTTGATTAGAATATTTTTACTAATACTACGCATACGAATATAAGGCTTAAATCTGAAATATAAATAAAAAAATTAAAATATCTGTAAACATCCACAAAATTTTAGTACTAAATTGAAATTTGAAAAGAAAATATAAAATACTAACTAAATCAATGCGTAAACTCACTCATACCATTATCATTCATTCACAAATTGAAATTTGAAAAGAAAATATAAAATACTAACTAAATCAATGCATAAACTCATTCATACCATTATCATTCATTCACAACATTCAACGTATTAATATATAAGATAAAACAAAGAAAAATAACGTCTACACTCTCCTAATTCAATGCGTAAACTGAAAAACAAATATAAAATACTATAAACAAAGAAAAGATTTGGACGATTCCATTTGATCCATTTGATTTGATTTGAGGGAAGGCAGTTGAATTCAAAAATACATCATAATTTGTCTATAACTTTTTTATTTATGATCGGAAAAATCCCAAAAATCTCTCAGATATAGGTTACACTAATATCAGTTAGCAGTGAAAATTTGGAATAAGTGGAAATTCGAATAAAAAAGCCTTAGGCTGTACAAAGTAAAGTTAGCGTATTAATATATAAGATTTAACTATAATAAAAACAACTTAAGGTCTAAGGATAACACAAAATCTTTATTTGCAGGAAAAAACAACTATACTGAGTTTTCGAAATACAAATCAGCTGATTACAACTGTCACCATTTTTTCGGGGAAAAAGGTCTATTTCAAAAGATAATTCAGAAAAATGAACACACCAACATTAGAGAATCTTTCGTTTGATGTCAGTTTCATTTAATTTCACTATCAAATATTTATCTTCTATCTCGGTTTAAAAAAAAAACGATTATTATAGACAAATAGAAAGATTAGGTTTTCTGCGTCATAAATATGAAAAAAAAAAAATATTTCAGTAACTCGGATCAAACGATATAAGGCAGTCAAACTTACAATTTCCAATACCTACGTTATCTAAAACAAAATTTTTGAATTTTCTGGTAAAGTTGCATTCTGTTGCGTGTTAACAAAATAAATATAATCAGCATTTTGGCCGTATTATAGTTTTTTTTTCAAATAATTAATCATTCAGCTTTGAAGCGGGCTTTCCGGGCTTCAAAATTTGAGAATTTATTATAAAAAACTTAAAGGGGGTTCCTAAAACTGAAAGCTTTGACCCACGCATTTCCGCTCAATTTTTTCACAAATATGATGCAGAGTATTTAATCTTTCCATTTATCTTCTTCAAAATTGGGATAAACTAAGGACCAAAATATTATATTCATTTTAGATTTTTGAACACCTGTGCCATTATCTTTCCGTAAATGATGTACACAAACTAAAGCTTACATGTAAAAAGTTGAACAAATACTGTCACAATAATGTAGTGTACGATAAAATAAAAATAACAGTGAAAAACAATGATTGTGCTGAAAGTGGTACATCAAAACTAAGGGATCTATTGGAGGGTGACATGTATTTTGGAATAATTTGTTTCGAAGATTTTGAACGAAAACCATTATTAGTAGAGTTTTTAACTAAATTTGGATCACGCATTAAAAATATTATCATTCGTTCATTTGACGAACTAGCAAAAATTGAGTTAATGAATTTAACAACTGAGGAAATGTATACTATGTTTAAAAGTTTAACGGAACTTTCTATAAACACATTCAATTTTAGTGTTAGACAATTTCCAGAATTTTTCCAGCATAATTCAATCAAAACGTTGAAACTAGAGACATTCTGTTTTTGCCATGTTGATTTGTTTTACGATTTTCTTGCAAGGAATAGTCAAACTTTAACTCATTTAGAAATAATTGATAAAATTGATTCTAGTGATCAATACAGTCATTATAATAAACTATTTTTTATGAGTGAACTAAAACTACGTACATTCAAAATTTTGTACTGGTGTCATCAGCCGGATGATATGTTTCAAAAATTTTGTCAATCACAATCTTCGTTGGAAAATCTTTCGATATATCTACCAAACGACCTACAATTGAAGATGATCTGTGATCATATGTTAAATTTGCAAACATTAGAGTTTTCGACAATTCGTGCGGAACGTGTTGAGGATTTGAGTATTTTATTAAATTTAAGGAAATTGAAATCTTTAAACTTTATGGATGGGAATCCCACAGACTTAAAACAACTACTGAAAGTAAATATGCCAAATCTTCAATGTCTATCAATCAAGAATCCAAATGATATTGAAACATTTGAATTATTATCAGCCAACTTTAAAAATTTAGAAGAATTAAATTTAGAAGGTGAAATTCATTACCATGGAATTCAATTAGTTTTTAAAAACTTAACTAAATTAAAACGTCTCTCATTGATGATATGGGAAGCTGTTGAATTCGAAGATATACAAAAAGTTGAGACGATGTATAAAATATCAAATCTAAATAATATAGAATTTTTAAAAATAGTAAGCCACAAAGAAGGGCTTCCTGAATTGTTGATAATTGATATTGCAGATCTAGAAAATTTAAAAGATTTGCATTTAGAGAATTTTCACAGACGGGGCAGCACTATTTATAATGAATTTCATAAACTTGTAGCATCATGTTGGAAATTGGAAAGTGTTACTTTCATGAACATACCTTTGTTAGATGATAATTTAATTAACATATTAACACAACATAGCAAAAAGTTGAAAAGAGTAAAAATCGTGGGTTGTGATCAACTAACAAAACAAGCTGAGGAGATTATTGTTAAAAATTGTAGGTTTTTAGAGGTAATTTATAATTATTTTATGTTTATAGATAAAAGTTATGTTAATTTAGCGCCAAGCATCGTAATTTTCATTGTGGTCCCGGTTTTTAATGAGAGTCTAAGTAAGGTGAACAGATTTTTAAAATCCCGAATCACGGAGTTTATGAATATGGAAAAAGGTCTTTCAGATGAAGCTTTCTACGATACCCATAATGATCCATTTTTGTTTTGAAACTGTCTGTAATCTGGTCGAGTCACAGAGCTTATGAATATGGAAAAAGGTCGTTCAGATGAAGCTTTCGAATCGCCTGTAATCTGGAATTCCTTCTCACTGCTGAAAACTTGGTATTTATTGCATTTTCAATGCGTTTACTTCATTAATGAAAAATCTTTTTTATTTGCACCGGTATTGAACGAAATCTGTTAGTTTTGAAGAAAACAATTTATAATTTATTTAAAAATACAATTTTTCATTTATCCGGATTGTTGTCGATAGAAACATAATAGTCAAAGTATGTCAGTATATCTTAGTTAAAAAACTAAGTTAAAAAACAAACAGGAAGCACACTTTTATTTTGTTTTATAAAAAGGACTAGATTCTCAATAAAAAATTTTCATTCTTCTATCGATATCCTAAGTGTTACTATCCTTTATAGAAAACTTAATCACAGCACGATGCTCAATATTTTCCAGATTTCGAAATTTTCAAAACACTTGCTCTTTAAATCACTCACAGATATTCAATGAAATTTGTTGTTCGGTACAATAGACTTACAAAAAAATTTCTGATACCCTTATTCAATATAAATTTAACCAGCCAACGTAACCGAAAATTTACATAATAAAAGTGACGAAAAATATTAATATTTTCTTTCCTTGTGGCTTAAAAGGTTGAGTTTGGTTAAAAATAAAATAACTTTTTCGACATATTTTTCTGAGATTCATACTCATGATCGACTAAATTTTAACGAGTGAAGCCTATCTCAACTAAGTTTGTTTAATTGCAGAAACTTGTTAGGAAGAAAACGTTGTGCTAAATTCCGAAGTTACGGTAATAATTGTTTACTTCATATATTTATATATAATTGATTTTTATTATTTTTTTTCTTTATAATTACTTTTATTAAATTTTAATTATTTATGGTTTACATTTCTTTTTTTTATGCAGGTATTAAAATACAACAAAAGTGAGAACATATATTTACAAAAGAACATAGTGCTAAACGCAATTAAATTTATATATGATTAGATTTTTGAATCATTGACTTAAGTATAGTTTACACTTTTTGAATCACATATTTGTTTGGCACTTGTTTTAAACGCACGTTAATATAAATTTTAAAAAATAAAAGATTTAATTTTATTTTTCTGTGATCACTCAATATATTTCGTATTTTTAGGACATCCTCTGGAGTAATGTCGTTTAGTTTGATAGAACGGTCTTTAAATACAAGAAAATTTTACTAATACTAACAATTTCAAAATTTTTTATACATGTGACTCTATACATAACAAATTTCTAAAATAATTACATTTAACTTAAAAGACAAAGAGGGAACATACAATAAAACTTAACAATAATTAAAATGTATACAACTACAAAAAAACTAAAGATAAACCAAATTAAAATATCAAAATTTATGTATGATGAAATGAGAGTAAACGGCAAATGGCAATCCTCTATGTCGGAAGAATCTGAAAATAAAAACAAAGGAAAAGAGAAGTATTCCAAAAAACAATAAAGTAATTTATTGGAGTAAAGGACTAAGTATTTACATAACCAGTTTTAAACGTTGCTAATGAAATAACTGAAGGAAAAAACCTAATAAAAAAAGAGCCGGATCAGTTAAAGGAGAATATTTGATTTCCGTTTGTTCGTTTAAAATATTCTCATTGAAAAATACGGACTTTCGTAAGATTCTAGAATATCTAGCTTTCTACCTTTTGGTTGAGTGTGTAGAATAGAAAAATTATCAAAAGACACATTATGGTTTGAACTTATGATATGGTTGGCTAAGGCGGATTCATAATTACCCTTCATTGTACACGCGAAATGCTCATTTGCTCTAATTTTAGAGCTACGTCCAGTCTGGCCTATGTATTTGTAACTACAGTCATTGCATTTAATTTGGTATACACTGGATTTCCGTAAAGGATCTATTTTGGGTTATTAAAAAGAAGTTTTTTTAAAGTTTTTTTAGTCGAGAAAGCAAATTTGCTTTTAGAATATCGGGATGCGAAATTGCCTAATTTTGAACTAATTGGACCAATATAACCTAGTCGACGCCATTTGTTTTCAGAAACTTTTGGAACTGGATAAATATAACGTAAGAGTTTTTGTTTTCGGTTACGTTTTAATAACCGCAAGACTAATCTATCTTCGTAACCATTGTTACGCGCGATATTTAAAATAGTATTCAGCTCTTTTTTATAATTCGTTTCTGACAGCGGGATATTTAACAATCTCTCGAAAAATGAATGCAAGGCAGATAATTTAGAATTTACAGGGTGATTTGAATTGGCGTGAATAATAGCGTCACTATAAGCAGGTTTTCTATAAATACTAAAATCAAACTTTTAGTCTAAACGGGTAATTGTGATGTCGAGGAAGTTTATGGTATTTTGTAATATCTATTATGGAAAAATATTCTATTGTGTAAATATCTGTTATAGAAAAATAGTATATTATGGAAAAATTAGTAATATCCGTTGCGTCTGGTTTCCTTTGACGGAGTAAGCCTTTTCACTTCCGTTCCTCTTATTAAATTAACAGAGATAGTTAATAGTTATATTAATCGAGACATCCTAGATCCTGCTCTACATGTGGAACTGAAGAGAATATATAAGACTTGCATTCAACAAAATTACTTTTGTTTCGATTCAAAGTACTATAAGTTTTCAGATGGTTTACCTATGGGCTCTCCTCTTTCTGGCTCCTGGCAGAAATTTTCATGAATCATTTTGAGACCTTAATTTTTTCGGAGAAAAATCCATTCTGCCGTAATATAATATTTTGGTATAGGTATGTTGACGATGTTTTGTGTTATGGGGGTGGAACAGAGAGACAATTGAATTGTTTTTTTCTATGGCTTAATTCACAGTTTGAAACAATAAAGTTTTCTCTTGAAATAGAAACCCAAAATTCCATAAACTTCCTCGACATCACAATTACCCGTTTAGACTCAAAGTTTTATTTTAATATTTATAGAAAACCTGCAAAAAATTTAATTTTATATACAAACATTGTGTTTTTTTGCAATAAAATTTTTTACGTGATATTTTTTTGGGTGTGATTTTAGGATGTGATATTTTTTCGCGTGTGATTTTTGGATGTGATATTTTTTCGCGTGTGATTTTAGGATGTGATATTTTCGAAATATGATATTTTCGTTATGTGATATTTTCGTGGAATGTGATTTTTTCGCTGTGATATTTTTGACGTGATATTCTTTCGTGTCTGATTTTTTCGCGTGATATTTGATCATAGAACCATTATCACACTCTTCATATTTAATGTTTTATTCAAAATTTTCACTTAAATATATTAATCTTCCTTTGATATTATTTTTAAATTATAATAAAATCACTAGATTTTTTATATTTATTATAAATTCGTCAAAATATCACCACGATAAATAATAAAAACAATTTTATTAAAACCAAATTATAACCAAACCAAACAATGTTTTTTTTGACAACTTAAAATGGACAAATACCAGAGGACCAGGGAGAAAAACGACTTCAAATAGTTTTGTGTATATATACAGTAGTTTCATTTCCTTATGTCGTTTTCTTTTTGCCAGAGCACAAAAAGTGATTTTCTTAAGATTTTTTTTTCACAAAACGAATATGAAAAAATTTGATCTAGTTTTGTATAGTAGAATTTTTTTGCCAGCGAACACAAAATTTGTTTGTTATGCGCATATTGTTTGCACATGCGCATATTGTTTGCACATTCAGTGTCTCGATTAAAATATTAAAAAAAACTATTGGGGTCCCATTGAAATGGACAAAAAAAACTCATAAAAGTTAATAAATTACTATTGAAATTCAACCAAATATAATAGAAAACCAAAAACTAGCAAAAATATTAATGATTTTGTAGGCAATGTAACAAAATTTTGATAATTAAAAATAATTATAATAAAAATAACGACGCCTATGGAAACAAATATCACAACAAACAAATGGTACGAACTAGAAGTAGAAATTTAACTAATATAATTGTTTTGAAAACAAATTTATCCCAAAATAAATAATACATCTCTGTTTTACTTTTTGTCGCATCTTTTATCTCTTGCTGCGTCCTAGCTGTCAGAAATTCGCTGGCAAAAAAATTCTACTATAGTTGTGTTTGTGAACTCTCATTTAATGTTTTTGTTAATTAATAAAATTTAATTAGATAATTTTTTATTAAATTTGGTTTTAAAATAAACATTTATTTAAACAAATAACTATTTCACTTAAAAAATATAATAATAAATAAATGGCGTCTTGTTTGTTTACTAATTTTACAGATTTGTAATGTATTTGTGTAAATTTATTGTATTTGCAACTTGATCTACCAAAAAAGAGATTTAAAAAAAATATTTTCAGATCAAAAAAAGAGCAATTTTTTGTACAAAAAGAATACAAAATGCAAAAAAAAGTGATCTGACAGCTACTTTTTTAGCTCTTAGATCACTTTTTTTGTCAAAAAGAAAACGACATAAGTCTCTTAATTCTTTGGTTCGCATAGTTGAATAAAAAAACATAGCTGACAAAGCTTAGCTGAAGTGTATAGTCATCCATTTGAATACGTTATATACAAAGAATAGAGGTAAGTGAAATTGATGTTAAAATTTGAAGTAATTTTTGCACACCAATAAATTGTTACTAGCACACTTGCATTTTAGTAGAGGCGCCGTAAATATTTCTATTATTGCATTGAATTCCAAATTTAAGTATATTTTGCCCCAAAATTAATGGAGCTTATGATTGAAAACGCTTGGAAAACGTAAACGTCGATGAAACGTCAAACGTAGTCTATTGGTATGATTGAAAACGCGTGACAAACGTTTTATTTCGAACTTATTTTTTTGTATGATTGAAAACGCGTGATATCCGTTTCTTGTACAAAATTGAAACGTAAGATTAGACTTGCGTTTAGAATAATTTTAAAACTTAAAAATGTAAGTTTATCTTTTTATTTATTAATTTTGAGTGAAAAATGAACAATGTTTTAAATTTTAAGCACATTTATTATTTTAAAATTTTAGGAGAAAGATTATTAGGGAAAAAATAACAAATCAAAAGTAGTATTGTATTATGAATTAGTAAGAAGAATGATGTAGCTAATTATTATTTTTATTTTATCCTTAAATATTTGAATTTTTTAAACTTAGCACTGAACACAATGATGTTTTTTTTAACAAACAATTAGATCTGACAATTAACAACAAATTATTTTGACAATCTGACAGTTTTTAATTTCGAAAAAATTCGAACTAACTTTTTATCACGCGTTTTCAATCATACCTACATTAGGTGAAGGTGAATAATCTTAACCGCGTGATGCGTTTTCCGTGCGTTTTCAATCATAAGCCCCAATATAAAAAACGAGACGTCATTACATAAAAAAGAAAAACAACATAAAAAATTTGAACAACTTAGCACCGAAGCTAACAACTTAGCACCGAAAAATAGAGAGGAGAAGAGAGAAAAACGGCTTCAAATATTTTTGTGTATATATACAGTAGTTTCATTTCCTTAGTCTCCTTACGCAAAAGCAACGCGACAGGCGACAATTTTAAATACACATCAATATACTTATATTATGATTTTAAACGCAAGTTTTCTGCATAAATAAACTATTTTTTATAAAACTGCTATTGAGATTTATAATTTTAATTCATAAAATCTAATTTCAAGTTATTGTTTGATGTGAAGTTGCAGCTTACGCAGGAATTATGTTCCACAACCAGCGTAGAAAAAATTACGCAGCAAAATAAAAAACTAACCAAACTAGGTGGCGTTGTTGTTTATTTTGCTGTCAAAACGCAAATGTGTTTCAAAATTCAAACAGTCGATTGCGATTCTTTTATTCAATTTTGCAAAATCAGGTAAATTAAATATTATATATCATATATATTAAATTACTGCGCCTTCGCAACATTTGATTTGCCGTTTAATAACCTTTAATAACTTAGCCAAAAATTTAAATTCAAATAATAAAAAATTGTCGCGTCGCACTTTGTGTGAATATGTACAAGCGATAGTGGTGTGTAATTTGTACATATGTCGCGTCGCTTTTGGTGGAAACGGCCCTTTACTCGATTGTAGATGTTACGTGAAGAACCACAGTAATTCTTTGGTTATATACAAAAACATAGTTCGCATAGCTTAGCTCAAGTGTATAGGGCGATTTTTCTGTTCCGGTGTTCGCCGCAATGGCGCTGCAAATGGGGGATAAGAGACAAAATCACAAAAATTTTATATGGGATTTCATACAAAACACAAATTGAATAATTTTAAAAGTAATCTATGAAAGTTCTCAGTTTACCACAATTGAATAATTTAAATTGGCTTATGAAGTGTTATTGACTATATATTAAACGTAATGTATAAAATATTATCCTTAAGTCGCTCAAAAAAGAAACATAAAAATTGCCAAAATTTCCCATAAAAAGTTGTATGAAAAATTAAACCTATTTTAGTATTTGTTTTACGGACATAATAAATAAAATATTTTATATATTATGCTTAATATATAGTCAATAATAGTTCATAAACAAATTAAAATTATCTCATTGTAGTAAAATGAGAACTTTCATAGATAATTTTTAAAATTATTCCAGTGGTGTTTTGTATGAAATTCCATATAAAATTTTTTGAATTTTTTCTCTTATCCCCTTTTTGCAGCGCCATTGCGGTAAACACCTATAGGGCGATTTTTCTGTTCCGGTGTTTACCGCAATGGCGCTGCAAAAAGAGGATAAGAGAAAAAATCACAAACATTTTATATGGAATTCCATACAAAACACAATTTGAAAAATTTTAAAAGTTATCTATGAAATTTCTCATTTTACTACAATTAAATAATTTAAATTTGTTTATGAAGTATTATTGACTATATATTAAGCTTAATATATAAAATATTCTCTTTTCTTCTGTCCGTAAAACAAATACGAAAATGGGTTAAATTTTTCATACAACTTTGTATGGGAAATTTTGGCAATTTTTACGTTTCTTTTTTGAGCGACTTATGAATAATATTCTATATATTAAGCTGAAAATATAGTCAATAATACTCCATAAGCAAATTAAAATTGTTCAATTGTGGTAAAATGAGAAATTTCATAGATAATTTTTAAAATTATTCAAGTTGTGTTTTGTACGAAATCCCATATAAAAGTTTTGGAATTTTTTCTCTTATCCCCAAAGAATTAAGAGACCTAAGGAAATGAAACTACTGTATATATACACAAAAATATTTGAAGCCGTTTTTCTCTTTTCTCCTCTCTTTTTTATCTTCAATAAGTTGGCCTAAGTTGTCAAAAACAAAATTGGTAAACATTACTTAGCTTGGTTATAATTTGGTTTTAATAAAATTGTTTTTAATATTTATCGTGGTGATATTTTGACGAATTTATAGTAAATATAAGAAATACTAGTGATTTTATTATAATTTAAAAATAATTTTAAAGAAAAATTAAATATATTAAGTGAAAATTTTAAATAAAACATTAAATATGAAGTGTGTGATAATAACGTGTAAAAATTACTAAAAACATATACACGATGGGTTTTCTTATCATAAATAACTAATATTGATATTATAATTTACTTTTCGATTAATAAGTGTTAAGTTTTTTAAACATTTTCGAGAACAAAATGTAGTCTAAAATCAATGTAAACAATAATAGATTGCTTCGGGTCTCTTATGTCAACATTTTTTTTATGTTGTTTCTCTATTTCTTGTTTTTCTTTTCTATGCAATGGCGTCTCTTTTTTTTATATTAATTTTGGGGGCAAAAATACGCTTAAATTTGGAATTCAATGCAATTATAGAAATATTTACGGCGCCTCTACTAAAACGCAAGTGTGTTAGTAACAATTTATTGGTGTGCAAAAATTGCTTCAACTTTTAAAATCAATTTCACTTCCTCTATTCTCTTAATTCTTTGCTTATCCCCCTTTTGCAGCGCCATTGCGGGAAACACCGGAACAGAAAAATCACTCTATAGCGCGCCTAACAACTGACACGTTCCAAACATATTCCACAAATTCAAATAATATGATTGAACAACGTTAAAAAAAACTGAATGCACCCGAAAGACTTGATGGAAAATGTCAAATGTCAGACTGACTGTTAAATCAAAATAATAAATTTTAAATGTAAGTTGAATTAGTTTTTTAAAGTACTGGATGTAAATCTAATGATAATTTTATTTAGAAAATTGAATAAATCAATACATTTGTGAATTGACTATACATCTTTTGGCTTGATGACAATTATAATAAGCTAAGTATGACATTTAAAATAATAAACTAACCTTTTACATACTTAATTACTATTAATATTATTTCCCGCGTTTAACACGATTCAGTTTCTTTTTCTAAATCTAGTCTTTCTAAGTTGATCTAAGTCTACTATTCAATCCTTGGAACTGATGCGATGTATCGTCACCTCAATTTTAAACTTTATTCAAACATTTTTTTTACTTTCATTGATACAATATTTTTTACAGAGATTGCTTAAAAAGTAACAATAATAGTGAATTCTTTTCAACTATACCAGTAAATTTCAGTACAGTTCCAACACGATGAACTTGTTCAGTTCCAGATGAGGTCTTTCATCCTGAGCGAAAACAATAGTGTCATCCGCTTAGTCCATAGAGTACTGTTTTTGCCGTTAGGCGAGCAAGTCGGAATGAATGTATGTGTTGAACAGCAATAGCCCAAAGATGGACCCTTGTGGAACGTCCTAATTTACTGGAATAATATTAGAACGGTGATTTTTGATTTCGATAAATAGCTTTCTGTTTGAAAAGAAGCTTTTTAGTAGACGAAGTATATGAGGAGGACTGTTAGCTCAATGGACTTTGTAAATATGACCTTTCGGTCATGTAAGTTCGTACACTTTTTCTAAATCTAACGAACAGGAGACTGCATTTTTTGTTGTCTAGGCCTTTTAGAATGTTATCCTGTAGGTAGAGAAGCGCGGCGTGCTCGGTGGAGTGTCCTTTCCTAAATCCGAACTGCTCTATAATGTTGTCGTTTTCATCGAAAAAGTGAAGTAATTTTTGCATGATTATTTTTTCGAAAATTTTTCCCATGTTGGGTAGCAGAGAGATGGGTCTAAAATTTTTAATGTGACACGAACAGCTAGGTTTTGGTCTTGTTAATTTCTTTAAAAACCTGGGGGAGGGTTTAATGGCATCTAGTCTTTTTCTGAAGATAGTATTCATTTCGTTCGATATCTAATTTTTTTTTACATACCTTGAGGCACTCAATTTTCGCCATGAGCTCTGAAATTCGTTGTTGATTCTATTTCTATGTTTATGAAATATTCTTTTTAATTTGGTGGACCAAATTTGTTTCAGTTTGAGCAGCTTCAGAGCCACATCAGATATGTTGCCATATTTTAGATCCGTAGGTTTGATTTGTTTAGAGTGTTAGGAAGTTACCTTTAATATCGCTGTGTTAATAGCATTGACATGGTTTTTTATGTCCTCGTTGCTCATGTTTGTTAGGTGTGAAATGTTGGCGTGTTAAAGTTTTTAGAGTTATGTTTAATTGGATTGTGAAATGGTCAGATATCCGGTAAAGTGGAACACGAGAAGTTTTGTTGGTCAGCTGACTTATTGAGACACTTCAACGAAACTAAGAACATATCGATGAAAGACGAATATCTCGGGAACGTCGGATCCGGTGGGTTTACAATTTCGAAGTCGAACCAATTGTGCTCCTCTAAGATTACCGACAACTGGTTATCATTTAAGTTATTTTGGTTTTTCCCTACTTTTTATTCCTCGCTTTAAAATCCCCCTCCGATGATTAACTCGTCTCTACTCCTGAAAATATTAAGTAATTTATCGAATTCTTGTTTCATCCTTTGCCCTAGGTTACATGGTATATGGCACCTACCCAAAGAGTGCTAATTCTTCAACATGTAGATATGGTTAATTTCAATTAGTGTTGCCGAAATTGCTTGACTTTCGAAAGGCATTATTTTAAAATTGATATCATCCTTCAGAAGGATAGCAGTGCCCACGTTGTTATCATTTCTGATAATATTGTAATAATCAAGGGAAAGCTGATGTCGATTATTAAGATGAGTTTCGGAAATAAGGGCTGCTGTCGGGTTTATAGATATTAATACTTCAAATAATTGAAGACGTTTATGATTCGAAATGAGTGAGTTGACATTCTGCGCATAAAGTTTAGACGTTTCTGCGTTAGAGATTTGGACTTCCCATTTAGTTTTGGGTTATTATTTATAGAATTTAAAAACCGGGAAAAGCTACTGTAGAGGCCTATTTCGTGATTCTCCCCGCATTTCACACATCTTTTGCTGTATGCACAGTTCTGGCTTATGTGACCAAATCTATGCCACCTAAAGCATTGTATAATGCCAGTTTTCCTTAATTTTTCAAAATCTATCCTTTGGTGGAAAAGATATTTAATGTTCATAAAATCCCCAATGTTTTGGCCTATTTCGAAGTGAATGGTGTACATGCTCAACTATGTTTGATTTTGTGGCCCAAAGAGTTTCAAACTGCTGGATCTTAATTATTTTTAAATTTGGACATTCGGAAAGAAGTTCATTTTTTATTTCTTCCTCCGAATATCCCCCACTAATCTCTTTGATTAGCAGTAATTCTTTTCTTAACTCTTTCGGCGTAAAAGAAAGCATCTGGTTTTCTGTCTTTAAAGAATTTAATGTCTATGGTAATACGTAGTAAAATATAAGAAACATTTTTTTCGGTTTATGGGTCAAAATCAGAGAATTAAGTTTTTTGTGGAACAAAACTAACAAGAAGAGTTTATAGTGAAATTAGTTATGAATCTTTTCTGAAAAGAGTCACGCACAAAAATATATAATTTCGAAATTAGACATGTTAATATGAATTATGACAGTGTCGTGAATCATTTCGGGAACAATTTTAAAATCCATTTAAAACAATAATATAATTAAGATATTTAAGAATTGCCTCAATAAATTGTGATAACCAGGTTCTGAAATCGGAAAATAATGTAATTTCATATTTTTAAAATCAAAACATTTATTTTTTAAATTGCTCTCACAATTTTGTAAATGGTGTAAATTCTGATACAAATCATCAATTTATTTTTTAGATGCTTACACTATGCGGAGTTTTCATAATATAAATCAATAAGTTTTAAGGACATTTTTATACGAATTCTGCAACATAATTGATTTAAATATGAGTTTTTATATAGATTTTTGTATAAAAACTGCGAGTTATTGTGAGTTTTCCTTATTTCAACCGCGTTTACGTATATTTTATACGTTACACGTATAAAACATAACGTATATAACGTATAAAACGTATAAAATGTTTTTGTTTTTGAAATTCATTCATAAAAAATTAAAAATACTTCTTACTTCAGATATTAATTATATTTTTAATATTTATACCTAGTAAAAATATAATTAGGTAGTTATAAATTATTTATATATTTTATAAATTATAAAAAAAAAACTATTTGTTTGGAATTTTCTTTTCTTATTATTTCGAATAGGTTCTTTGATGCTTCTTTATTAAAATAATAAAAAAAAAACAATGCAAGTGATAAATTATAAACATAATATACCCATGTATACATTCAATTCAATTATTTAAACTAAAATATTAAATTATGAACTAAAAAAAAAATTTAAAAAACACACTTTTTGAAAAACGAACTAAAAAGCAGAAAATAAATTTTGCATTAACACCAGCGTTATGTCTTTTATAATTATATTTCCTTTGAAATCGTTAGAAGAAAAAATATTTAAATGGTATTTAACACATCTTAGCATAGATGCAAATATTAAATTTTTGACTAATTTAAAATGCTAATTTTCGATTGACAAACAGTTTTCCGTTCACATTTGTTACATAAAATAAAAGTGGGTGACGCATACGTTAATTTAGAAAAGGAACAAATGTATTCTATGTTAATCTCTAACAAGAGAGACTACCAACGTTTATTCCCTTTCGTTTCTGAATGCGCCACCCACTTTTATTTTATGTAACAAATGGGAACGGAAGACTGTTTGTCAATCGAAAATTAGCATTTTAAATTAGTCAAAAATTTAATATTTGCATCTATGCTAAGATGTGTTAAATACCATTTAAATATTTTTTCTTCTAACAATTTCAAAGGAAATATAATTATAAAAGACATAACGCTGGTGTTAATGCAAAATTTATTTTCTGCTTTTTAGTTCGTTTTTCAAAAAGTGTGTTTTTTAAATTTTTTTTATTTATTTTTTTATTTATTTTTTTATTTTAGAGTTTTTAGTTATACAATTTTACCTACAAATAAGTTAACCACATTATTTCACAGAAAATACACCATAAGTAAAACTAGCAATCAGTGTTGCAAAACGAAAAATAAAATCGTAACGTTATGCGTTTCGTTTTTATAACAGTATATTTATTTTTTCGGTACGTTATTTCGTTATGAAACAGAAAAATATTATATTTTATTATGTTATAACTTTATAATTACGTTATTTTAAAATTAAATGTAATGTTAAACAGATTAGTTTTAAACATTACAATTTAATTTTAAAATAACGTAACTATAAAATTTGACTCATTTCAAATTCTTTAATTTTAATAACGACACCTTTTATTATTCGCTAAAATTTTAAAATTTTTAAGTATATATATTTTTTATAATTCACACTAATATAGTTTTGATCTCGTGGAGATCATCGACGGCGTAGATATGTAACTGACGTAATTAAAATTAAAGAATTATAAAATGGATTATTCACGTCAATCCGACGAATATTTTGAAAAATATTAAAAATAATTAATTTGTACCAAAACTAAGCAATCTTATCAGGAGTTTTCACAAATCTGATAGTTTGTTTATAACTATTAGAGTTGCTTTTAATAGATCTTCAGATTGATTTCTCGGCCAGCATAAAAATATTCTTTCTTAAAATTATTCAAAACACCTGTGATGCAAAACGGCTACTAAGCCTTGAAATTATTTAAAATAAACTTAAAATTGTACAACATTTTATGCCCGATTTATAGTCGGTAACTTTAACTTAACGTTAACTTAACGTAAAGTACAAATGTATAAAAATGCACTAGAGCATTTATAGTCGTTAACGCAAACTTAACGTTAACTTAACGTAAAGTTGATTTCGTTCTATCTTAAAGATTTTGTTAAGCATTTTTTGACGTTTGGTATAAAAACTGAAGAAAAGTAATATTTAATTGCAAGTGTCCATAAAAATAAAATTCTGTTTTTTAAAAAATGCAAAGGATATAAAAAGAGCGACTTTAAAGCCAAATATTAGCAGAAAATTAATATGAAAATAAATTTTTTTATTTTTAAATTTTTTATCAAATGTATGTTTCGAATTTTATTATTTTAAATTTTGATTTTAAAATCAGTTTATTACTTTTAAAGAATTGATTGATTTATAAAATTGATTACAAAACGATAATTAATATCAGATCAAACGTCAATGAATACGTAATTTCTTACCGACTATAAATCAAAATTTTTAGATGTCTTAAGTTACGGTTAAGTTAAAGTTAACGTTAAGTTAACGTTACCGACTATAAATCGGGCATTAGAACTACCAAAATCTGTAGTTTAAGCGTCCGCAAAAATTGATAAAGAGCAGATAAGTTGGATTTTATTCAACCGGTTTTTGCGTTTTGATTTTCATATACATAATTATAAAAAAAGTCACCCGAAAAACGAAATAAAATATTGAGTTATCGTTACGTTTTACGTTATTGTAACGTAGTTTAATTTTTAAAACGTTATGAACGTAATTATTACTAATAACGCGCTATTTCATTTCGTTATTTCGTTTTTGCGTTACGTTACGAGTAACGTTTTGCAACACTGCTAGCAATTAAATCATTTACCGAAAATTTAATATTCTTTGAAATTTAAAGTAATTTTAATAAGGTTAATTGCACTATAACAATACCCGTGTTCCTTTTAGGTAAACTTGCTACCCGAACCGAATTTTAAATGGAACGACTTAAATGTAAGGTGTATTAGATTTTTGATCTACAACAACTCAAATTCTTTCTTACCACACGTTTCCGACATTTTTTTTTGACAATAAATTGTTTTGACAATTTTGAAAAACAATATTGCTAAACAACGTAAAAGAAAATTATTAGTTTGACCAAATTTTAAGTTTAAATTTTATTTTGAGTTTGTTAAATTTAAGAAAATTAATTAAATATTAAAAAATTTCTGAAAATTAAAATTATGATTCATGCAAAATATAAACAATAAGTGTGTTCCATTTACCACATTTTCCTTTACTTTTGTACTAAATTTCGTTTTCAAGTTAACCATATCAAATGATGGTAAAGCTACGTGACAAACTTACGCTTCTATTCACCGCCAGAGTTTTTGTCAGTTTAGAGAATAATTTCAAATATGTTTGCCCAAATGCTTATACAAATATGGAATTTCTAGCCTAAATGTCATATTTCTGTCCAGCTTTCTTTAATTGTTTATATTTTGCATGAATCATAATTTTTATTTTCAGAAATTTTTTAATATTTCCTTAATTTTCTTAAATTTAACAAACTCAAAATAAAATTTAAACTTAAAATTTTGTCAAACTAATAATTTCCTTTTACGTTGTTTAGCAATATTGTTTTTCAAAATTGTCAAAACAATTTATTGTCAAAAAAAATGTCGGAAACGTGTGGTAAGAAAGAATTTGAGTTGTAGTAGATCAAAAATCTAATACACCTCACATTTAAGTCGTTCCATTTAAAATTCGGTTCGGGTAGCAAGTTTACCTAAAAGGAACACGGGTAATTAAAGAAAGCTGGACAGAAATATGACATTTAGGCTAGAAATTCTTAATTTGTATAAGCATTTGGGCAAACATATTTGAAATTATTCTCTAAACTGACAAAAATTCTGGCGGTGAATAGAAGCGTAAGTTTGTCACGTAGCTTTACCATCATTTGATATGGTTAACTTGAAAACAAAATTTAGTACAAAAGTAAAGGAAAAAGTGGTAAATGGAACACACTTAATTGTAAGTATGTTATTTAAAAATCCAGTGTAAAATTTTAGTGCGTCTCGTTGTATTAATTTTAAGTTGTACATAAATTATTAAATATATATGTTCGCCCAAATGTCAAGTTTTTTTCGGAAAAAAGGTCTGAATTATAGAGCTTTTTCCTTAAAATTCGAATCGTTATATTACTGTATGTAATTGGCAGATTACATACAGCAATGATAATTAGAAATCATTAATTATGTATTAAAATGTATTGAAAAAATAATAATTATGCAACTATAGTAAAAAAAACTTAACGAGAACACAAAACAATCTGGATTTAGAAGAAATAACAATTATTTAAAATTTTCGAAATACAAATCACTCATTATTTACAATTTAAGGCCATTTTTTCATCTAAAAATGACAAAAATGTGTAATATGTCCTCTACTATAATGAGATACTCAGTATGAGCAAAATTTCAGCACGGTAAATGGGCATTCAGATCTTATGGATTTTCATATTTTCATACATAATAACTGATTTTTAAATATCATTGCTGTATGTAAGCTGTCAAATACACCAAAATAACGATTTGAACTTTAAGAAAACGCTTTGAACGAAATGTCATACTTTTATTTTTTTTTTGTGTTCATTATTTATAATGTAAGGCTCTTTATCCATATGAAATGACACAAAGATGTATGATGTCTATTATTATAATGATATACACAGTATTACCAAAATTCCTTCGCTCAAAATAGGTCAACCAGAGGATGAGGATTTCAGTGCAATTCTTTAAGGTCTTTCAGAATGAAAAAAAATTTGAATTTTTTTTCTTCAGATTTATAAAGTTTTTTGCTTTAAAAGTTTTAGAAATACGTACTGACTGCTTCAACAAACTTGTCTTTTCAATTTGGGATTAATAACATAATGGGAAGTTACTGAAAAATGAATCACAAAATTCCACCCATCAAAGCTCTCAAGAGTCAAGTTAAATAAAAGTGTGTAATAATAATAATAATAAAAACTAATATAATTAATACTGATTTGATGAACTTTGGGTTTTTTCGTTCAATTTAAGTGATTTGTATGTACTCAATAGTTTTCTGGAACTTTCTGACTTCTGCAACCAAACGACTACGGAGAGAGTTAGATAAAGACCAGATAGAAAATACTGTTTCTAGCTCGGCAGTTGACACTTGCAAATTTAGTAATTAATTTGCCAATCCTTGGGCTGTTATTAATTAGTCAATTTTGGGCTGTTATTAATTAGTTCACATATAAGTAGTGACCACCAGTCCTGTATTTTACCGAAGATACTGTCCTGTTTTTTACTATGCTGTCCTCTGAAATTTTTTTGCAAATACAAAACATTACAATGTCCCTTATTTCCTTATTTGATATGCACATGTCTTCTTTTTGCATAAATTTTACACAAACATGAATTTAAAATTATAATTTTTGTAAATTTCAAGTATTACAATTTATAGCCAAATGTCAAAATCGAAGGCCCACTTTTTTGCATTGCTTGGCATTAGGTCATAAATAAAACTTCTAAAAAAGCAAACAAAAATGTTAGTCTGTCTACTGATCGGCCCGCTAACCAACCGTAACAACCGATGAAAACTACTGGAGGGATTTAAAACAAATTGGTTTCAGAAAATAGGTTTCATCAATGATAAGAACCGCAGGGAAGGTATATTTGATGTATCGGAAAGTGTAAAAAATTGGGACATTTGTTTTACTTAAACACGTTTAAATGTTGATGAGCAGTAAGATTGAATGTAGAGAAATCTTGATGGTTGGCATTTGTATATAAGACCAGGAGCTTGGTTCAATTCAGCTTCAGCTACTCCTATCTAATAAGAACAACTGGAAAATATCAGGTTCTTGTAGATCAAATATTGGTTTTATACAAAAGTTGTATTGGGTTAAAATATGTATTTACGTCAAACGGAAAAGTTCTGTGAATTTTATTGAGTGAATTCAATTTTGGTCATTGATGAATAATAGGTACGATTGGCAATGTCAAATTGTGGCAGACTAAATTTTTTTTTGCAACAAATAATTATATTTTGAAAAGAAGCGTTGAATTTACGTTAAATGTTGAAGTTTTCTGAACTAATAGGAATAGTTGGGCAAGAAATTATCATGACGAAGTTATATTTTCTAAAGCAACTGTTCCTATTAGTCCAGAAAACTACATAGGGTTTATAAATATTAAATATCACGAATTCGATGAATAATACGCCCGCGATAATATTATTTAAATATATTTTTATTTATTAAGGATTTTACTTTTATAGGGTATAAAATGTATATAATTTTGTGTTTTATACTGTACGTTTTATACGTACGTATAATACGTCTTTTATACGTTACCGTATTATACGTTACAACCCTGATTTTTTCTTTTCTTTTTGTGCCGCATCGTAAATAATGTTTTACAAGTTCAGTCGTTCTCAAACATCAGTTAAGAATTCTTTTAAAATAGTAAAATGAAAAGTTAATTTATTTAAATGGCGGTTTAAGTGTAAAAATAATCCAAATTCATTTTGTTTTATATGTGAAATTTTGATAATACATCCTTCTAAAAAATCACTCCATTTATAAGAATTGCATATCCTCATTACTTCGGCATAGAATTGAATGAAGATAAGCCGTGGATGCCGAAAAATAGTTATGTCAACTGCAACTTAACACATTCAAGATGGCACAAGAGGGAAAATGTTTATTTGACGTTTTAACGTTGTGTTAGGACCTGATTTTGACCATAACTGGCAATTTTAACTCGAAAATTTCTTTAATAACTCATACATAAATCAATTATGCTGCAGAATTTAAATTTTTCTCAGTAAAATTTTTTTTTTGCAAATTTTTAGTAATGAATTTTTGTGGGAAAACCTTAATAATTTGGTGCAACCTGCACCAATATTCGTGTTTTTCAACTTAAAAGAAAGGAAATTGAATTAACTTTAGGTTCCAAGAAATTAAAAAAATTTACAATCATTGCTTGTTCAAAATTTATGCAGTTGAACGTTGAAAAATTTTAAAAAAACTTAAATTTTTGATTTTTTTTCAACTTTTTCCGAGTGTAACTTCCAGAATCCTTGATGAAGTTTTTCAAAATACAGCTCAAAGTGTTTGTTAGCATCTTTACTATGCACTTCTTTCATTAATACATTGAATTTGTTTGTTTTGTCTTGAATATCTCAAAAACAAGAGATAACCAAAAAAAAATGAATATGATATTCTTGTTCAGCAGCTCAAAATCTATAAGAAAAGTTGGGTTTTATTTAGGGAGATTTTTCCTGTAAACTAGTGTTATTAAGAAATTTCTTATTCTACTTCATTTTAATTTGCTTATCAAGTATTGATGACTATATATAACTAATAGTATGGAATATATTGTTCATACAAACATTTTTATGATAGTTATATAAAATTTCTAATAAAATTTTTGTGATATTAGAAAATACAATCTGTGATATTATAAAAACATATCAAATTTTTGTGATATTTTATTTTATTTCGTCTTTGCGGGGAGCACCGAAACAGACAAAGCTATAGAGCGAATTTTCTGTTCCGGTGTTTGCCGCAATGGAGCTGCCAAAAGGGATAAGAGAATTCAAAAAGTTTTATATGGGATTTCGTTTTGTATGAAATCCCATATAAAACTTGAATAAATTTAAAAATTATCTATGAAATTTTTCATTTTACTACAATTAAATAATTTAAATTTGTTTATGAACTATTATTGACTATATATTAAGCATAACATATAAAATATTTCATTTTCTTCTGTCCGTAAAACATATGAAAATAGGTTAAATTTTTCATACAATTTTGTATGGAAAATTTCGGCAATTTTTATGTTGCTTTTTTGAGCGACTTAAGAATAACATTTTATATATTACGCTTAATATATAGTCAATAATACTTCATAAGCAACCAATGGTGGGATTCCACAAGGTTCTGCACTCTCACCAACCTTGTTTCTTCTATACATTAATGATTTACTTATTTCCACAGTGCACCCAATCCATAGTTTTGCTGATGACAGCACATTGAATGCATCACATGCATCTCCCCAATTTTGATCTCATACTGCATTTACCACTGAAAGAGAGCTGCTAATTGATTCTATCAACAAAGACCTTGATCGTATAATGGAATGGGGTGGTCGTAATCTTGTTTCATTTAATCCAAAATCAAACTTTGCCGTCTTTCACGAATAGAGCGACATAAAAATTTCCCTATTAAGATAAACCATGAAGAACTGCGTGAGGTTGAATCAGTTAGACTTCTTGGAGTGGATATTCAAAATAACCTGAAATGGAATAAACATGTGCTCAACCTCGCTAAATCTGCAATGCAAAAATTAGTATTCTTGAGTCGATGTAAAAAGTATTTCAATCCCGATCAAATTTTGCTAATCTTCAAGTCCTTTATTCGTCCATGTATGGAGTACTGCTGTCATGTTTGGGGAGGTGCTTGTCAGTCAACAATAAAATGTCTAGACTCTGTACAAAGAAAAGCAATACGGTTGATTGGTAATACCAAACTAACGGACCAGCTTGATTCGCTCCAGCACCGAAGAAATGTAGCTGAATTGTCAATCTACTATAAATATAACTTTAGCGAATTCTCCTCTAAGGAAATACAAAATATCCTTCCACCATGTGCGTAGTATAATCGACAAACAAGAGCTGCCGAGATATCTCATCCATTTGTTGTACAAATACCTCGTTGTAGAACTGTGTCCTCTCAGAACGACTATTTTAATAGAGTGGCCAAATTGTGGAACTCAATGCCCTCCTCTGTATTTCCCGATAAATTTTCCCCTCATGCATCTAAAGAAAATGTCCATGGTCATATAAAATGACAATTAGTATAGTTATCTCTATATATTCATTCCTTCCATTTTCCTCATCTCCTTCCTTTATAGTTGACATGGTATCTTCGGATATTCAAAGAGTCTGAATAATGAATATTTCATATTTAGTGTGCTAAACATGTCTAACTAATCAATAAAAAAAAATATTCAGTCGTTAAAGCGTGTTTTGAGTCTCGGTTAACTCCCTCTTATTTTTGTTTTCTGAAAACTCAACTAGCTCTAATGTTTTCCTTTAGTTCCTTTGCCTTTTTCTACTTGAATTTCTATACCTAATGCTCACTGTTTTTTCTTTTCTCTCCCAACTTACTCTTCGTGAAAATGAAAAATACTAACCCCGATGTTGATGTAAAAATTCCGGTTATGCCGATTATATTTACTGATGTCGAAAGAGTTGCATGTCGGTCATTAGCTTGGCGAATATTTTTCTCAGTGTGTAGTAAGTTTTCGAATTCATGCAGTTCCATGCCCTGTTCCATCCACATTTGATTATGATCTGCGTGAGATATTTTAAGAGAAGTTTCATTAAATTTACTCGGATTGAATGAAGATAAAAAATTGAATGATTAAATTTGGGTATAGGCTCGAATTTTGGTTGTATTAATTTTAATTCCGAAACTTTTGATTTCTCATAATATAAAATTGAATTGCCTGTATATATTGTGCAATCGGTCTTAATAAGTAAACTGCTTGTCCTGTTTCTATCGGCTTAATCGATGAAAGCTTATTGGCGTAATGGCGGTTTTTTGAATTTTTTTCAAGCTCACAAGTTCACGATTTTTACTGTGCTAAAAAATGAATCAGGCTTCAGAGGGTTTTGATAACAGGTAAAATCTTATTAAAATATTATTTTGTAAAAAAAACATCAACCAATCACGATCAATCTGGATTAATATTTGAAATGAAAAAATAGAACCGAATCCAATTGATCTTTTTAACTTGTAATTGTACTGAATTTTTTTTTTTTGTCTGTGCGGAGACGATTTAAAACTCTGATTTTTTGTACATACTCGGTATACAGCCCAAAAGAATGCACCATAATTATTTTTTATTTATTTATAATTTTTTATTTTTTATAATAATTTTTATTCATAATTATAGGCGCGTTCCATTGAAAATCAAACCTGCTCAAATTTGCTTTGATCTACTCTACCTCGAACAAGTTGTGTAGTTGAAAAGCAGTTTATTTTTCGGTTTTATTTAGATCGGTTATAAACATGTATTGGTATTTTTAATAATATAATGGACCGGGCAGATCTAACGATAAGCCCAAAATAAATATAATCAAATTGTGTGGTTGAATTGAAATATTTTCAAATTTTTGGCGTTCCATTGATGATCTACTCAAAAACTGCTTTGAGCAGTTAAGCTAGAAACACAACACGGGTGAAATCGTCCGACGACGACGTTAGTAACATTAGAATACACAGGATACATACATTTCAAACACAACTACAGCGATAAATGAAAGTTTTTTTCGTCAGAGAAATTTTAGATTCTATTGCTAATTTATCGTCGGGGATGATTATTGCCAGATATCAATTTTATTTTCATTTGGCTGCATGGGTAATTTTTAATGTTATTATGACAGTGCCGCCAACTGAAAAATATGATTTTCTGATGTTTTTCGCGTTCTGAAGTTGTAATCGTTTTGTTTTGAGTTGTCAACTGAATTTTTAGTTTATATTCAAAGTTCGGTTTTATTCATTTATGTATTTTCATAATTTGTATTTTGTATTTTAGTTTTAAAATTAGTTATTAGTAGAAAAATTATTATTATTTATTTATTAGTAAAAATTAGTTATTTTTAAAATTGAAATTTCTTAAATTCATTTTGACAAAGAACAAAGTATTTTAGTTTATGCAATTTTATTTTTGACAGCTTTTCACGCTGACGCCTTTGTTGTGACTTACAACAGCGAAATTTTAGACGTTTTTTTTTATCGTCCGACGTTATCGTCCGTGATGTGTTTCTACCTTTATTTTGTTCCAAAGGAACGAATGTTATTAAGGAATGCACTATAAATGTTTTGCAGTGATGACAACTGACACGTTCCAAACATATCCCACAAATTCATTAAAATTAAAAAACGTTAAATAAACTGAATGCACCCAAAAGACTTGATTGAAAATGTCAAAAGTCAAACTGACATTTAAAAATTTTGAATGTAAGTTGAATTAATTTTTTAAAGTACTACAGTCTTCTCTCGAATATAAGAACTGGTCCTTTTATTTGAATGAGCTGTCATTTTTCTGCAATCAATCACAAAGTTAGTACAACATTTTCGAATAGAAGAACTTTCGAATAAACGATCCAGTTCATATATTTGAATGCGTAATAAATTTTGTTTAGTTCTGTACATAATATATTTTATTAAAATTTAGGGTAAATATAATATACAAAGCCAATATAGATTTCAATTAGTATCTCAATTACTATTAATAGCATCCATTTTGATTTTAAATTGAAAAACTATGGAAACAAATATTATGCTTTAAAATTTGTTTAGCTTTTGCTACCTTCATCTGTCAAATTAATTTTTTGTAACAAATTTTGGGGGTTCCCATAATTATTGTACAGCAAATTTTTAAGGCAGCAAACAATAGCAGTGCATGCACAATGAAATTACTTTTACTCATGAGATCCAAGTTTGTATGAAAATTTGTTTTGAGAAAAAAAATATAAGAACCAGTTCTTATAAACGAATAAAAGAGCCAGTGCTTCTTCTATTCGTTAACGAGAACTAGTTGTTGGGGCTTATGATTGAAAACGCACGGAAAACGCATCACGCGGTTAAGATTATTCACCTTCACCTAATGTAGGTATGATTGAAAACGCGTGATAAAAAGTTAGTTCGAATTTTTTTTCGAAGTTAAAAACTGTCAGATTGTCAAAATAGTTTGTTGTTAATTGTCAGATCTAATTGTTTGTTAAAAAAACATCATTGTGTTCAGTGCTAAGTTTAAAAAATTTAAATATTTGGATAAAATAAAAATAATTATTAGCTACATCAGGACTCTCTTTCATTCTTCTTACTAATTCCTAATACAATACTACTTTTGATTTGTTATTTTTCTCCTAAAATTTTAAATTAATAAATGTGCTTAAAATTTAAAACATTGTTCATTTTTCACTCAAAATTAATAAATAAAAAGATAAACTTATATTTTTAAGTTTTAAAATTATTCTAAACGCAAGCCTAATCTTACGTTTCAATTTTGTACAAGAAACGGATATCACGCGTTTTCAATCATACAAAAAAATAAGTTCGAAATAAAACGTTTGTCACGCGTTTTCAATCATACCAATAGACTACGTTTCACGTTTCATCGACGTTTACGTTTTCCACGCGTTTTCTATCATAAGCCCCCTTATGTTCGGGGAAGACGGTAGATGTAAATCTAATAATAATTTTATTTAGAAAACTGAATAAATTAATAGCGGGGAGAATCTACAATACATTTGTGGATTGACTATACATCTTTTGTTTTATTGACAATTATAGAGTGGCATCATTGTTAAGGTCGAATCTTTCTATTAAAAAACAAGGCTACTTAATTGTGAATTTTTTGAAAAATTGCATCAAAAAAGCTAAAGTTTAAACACTAACAAATTTTTTCCAGGGATGAGCCCGCGGAAATTCTTATCTTGATTTGAGCTTGTCTCTTAAAGACCTTTCCAATGATACCACTCTATACCATCCGAGATACCCTTATATACCCTATATTAGCCAAATATTTAAAAAGGGATAAATAATCACTGTGGCGAACACAGCATTAATAAATTTATTAGATATTGCTATAGTAACGGTTAGGAACAAAAATGTTATTGTTTTAAAACTTAAAGGGGTGATTCAAATTAAATGTAAACTACTAATATAGAATCATAGTGTTATTTTAAATGTTGCATAGTAACATGCAATATGTTTTAGATTTATCTAATAATAATAGTTTACCGATTCTGTAACATTTGTCTCCCAAATTTTATTCACATCTTGACCGAATGGAAAAATAAAATTAAGCTAATCTACTGATAATAGAAAAATAAATTAAAAATAATAGTCTGTGTATAATTGATAAATTGGCTGATAAATACAGAAATATTATAAACGAATCAGATTTTCACCTGCAATCAAAATGGAACAAAATAATTTCAAGATAAGAAAAATAGGCTGTTAATAAAATTCTACTCTACACAGCTCTGCTCTACTCTATAGCACATTCAAAATTAAATTTTAAAAAATTCATTTATCTCCGGTCGAGAGAAATTCGTGCATAAAATGTTTTGCTAACTTATCTAAACAATTAAAACAAATTTCTTTTAATTAAAATTTCTAAAACATTTTTAATTCATTGTTTTACAAATAAAAAAGTTCAAGTAGCAGATATACCCTAGAAATAGTTAGAGTTCTTGGCCCGACAGTTTTGTGTACAAGTAGAATCGTTTATATCAGATTAGTTTAAATATGATGTACATAATCTAGATTAGTTTCTACCACAGAACATGTGTGTGACAATGTATGAAAAAATATTTTTAAAAAAATCTGCAAGTTTACCTTATATTCTAAGCCATGCAATTACTACAAAATATCATAGTTCATTTTGATTTCTAAAAAATAATTTTTTTCTATATTTGCATAAATTTACAATACATTTAAGCCATTTTATTTTTTTTTATTTTTGGTTACTACCTAATACGTAGTAAAATATAAGAAACATTTTTTTCGGTTTATATGTTTTTGTTCGAACAGATTTCTCAGGAATGACTCACTGCGACGGTTTGTATTTTAAAGAAATTGATAGATATTTCCAAAGATTATAAAATTACAAACTTTTTTTAAAAGGTTTTGATCCAAACGACCGGTATAACGGTTTTAAAAATGCATCTTTTTTATTTAAACGCCTCTAGTGGCTTAAATATGTGTCAGATTTTGCTGATTGACGAACGTTCTTATCCAAGATATAAGTAGAACCCACATTTTCATTTTCAGAAAATATTTTAGATCTAACTCAAAAAATGCGACTGTGAGAGTGCTAGTCGTTTTCGTTATACCTCATATCGTTTATATATAGAGCAATTCCACGTCACCGCAACAGCATTTCTTCTAGCATCCGGACTGACCCCCTCTGATTTCGATGAAATTTCATACACAGATGACAAAATAAAAGCCAATACAACCAATGACAAAATAAAAATTTCGTTTCTTTCGAAAAATGAAGTTTCGCTCTGGGGATGACATAGGGTGGCGGCAAAGTTTTACGGGTTGGCGAAACATTAGTATCTTTGGCTGCCAATTGCTAACGATTGAATAAACCGATTTAAGTCATTTACAGCTCATTAGAAAGGTGATTGATAGACCTTATGCATTTTTTTTTTTAAATTTTGTAGTAATTTTTTAAAACTGTTAAACTTAAATACTACTTCCAAAGATGACTTTTACCACATTTTTTTTCCAGAAAAAACATTTTTAATTAATTTTTAATCTAAAACGAAAGTTTTCCAATGGCATGATTTCTCGTTTTGAAAATAAAATTCTTACAAAGTTTTAAATTTCGTTTTTTCAATTTTTTTTAAACAATGCAGTCTATTTAACTAAAACCGCCTGAATTCTTGTTTTATAGAAATTTAATTATTTGGAAGGTACAAGTTAAGTATTTGAGGGTGTGGATGCTTTTTACATAATTGACTTTTTCTTCCATTTCTACGTGTCCGAAATTAATTATACATGAATGTACCTGAAATATATTAAAACTGATGCTGAGAAGTAAATAGTGAGAAAAATTATGTAAAATAAAATGCATGTTGTATAGAATTCATATAATAATTAACTTTTATTTTTATTCTAAGTTGTGTAATAAAAACAATTTACATTTATTAATGATATAAAATAATATAAAATAAATTTACCTTGCATATTAACGGCTTATCTGAAAAATCCTAGTTTTTGCTGAATTAGAATATATTTTTGTGAGCAATGTTTTTTCATCTTTCTATTAATTATCTTTCTAAGGTCTATTAATTACCTTTCTAATGAGCTATAAATGACTTAAATCGGTTGATTCAATCGTTAGCAATCGGTAGCCAAAGACACCGATGTTTCGCCAACCCGTAAAACTTTGCCGCCACCCTGTGTCATCCCCAGAGCGAAATTTCATTTTTCAAAAGAAATAGTATTTTTATTTTGTCATTGGCTATCTGTGTATGAAATTTCATCGAAATCAGAGGGGGTCGGGCACATCGATGTTGCGATGACGTGGAATCGCTCTATATTAACATATTAAATTTATTCCAATAATAATAGTTTAACCATAATAAAAACAACTTAAAAATAACACAAAAATATCTTTATTTGCAAGAAAAAACAATTATTTTGAGTTTTCGATATACAACTCAGCTGATAACAACTGTCACCATTTTTTCGGGAAAAATGGCCTATTTCAAAAGAAAATCTAGAAAAATGAACACACCAACTTTAGAGTATCTTCCGTTTGATGTAAGTTTCATTTAATTTTAATATGAAATATTTATTTTTTATACCGGTTTTCAAAATAACGATTTCTATAGATAAATAGAAATATAAGGTTCTTTACATCATATATATGATAAAAAAATATTCCAGAAACTCGGATCAAACGATATAAGGCAGTCAAACTTACAATTTCCAATACCTACGTTATCTAAAATAAAATTTTTGAATTTTCCGTAAAAGGTTGCATCCTGTTTCGTTGTAACAAAATATATATAATCAGCATTTTAGGTACTTAATAAGTTTATAGGGTGCTTTCCAAACGACGACATTTGATACTTATTACTTATCTGCCGCCATATTGAAAATGTCAAAAAAATCATTCAAGACGTTTGATCAAATTTGTAACAGATATTAACTAAATAAAATGAAAAGTATATGTGACATATCAGTAGCAAGATGTTGTAACATTACTTTTGACGATTATATCGTATTTTACGCTAATCGATATGCTGTAACACAAAACGACTGTCGTAAATACGATAATCGACAGTCGTTTTGTGTTACAGCATACCGATTAGCGTAACATACGATAGAATCGTCAAATGTTACAATATCTTGCCACAGATTAGATGTTTATGGGAAAAAAGATATAAAATAAGTCACCTCGCCAGCATACTTATTCGAAAAAGTTTAGAATAAGTTACGTTCCACAAATAAGTCGTCGTTTGGAAAGCACCCACAGTTGCTATCAGATAATAATTCAGTTTTGAAGCGGGTTTTCCGGGCTTCAAAATATGAGAGTTTATTATAAAAAAAACTTAAAAACGGGACCTAAAAGTAAAAGTTTGGCAACCTATAACTTTGACCTGAGAATTTTTTTTTCACAAATATGATGCAATGCATTTAATATTTCCATTTATCTTTTTCAAAATTTGGATAAAGCAGGGACCAAAATATTATATTCATTTTAGATTGTTGAACACCTGTGCCATTATCTTTCGTTAAATGATGTACATCAACTAAAGCTTACATGTAAAACATTGAATAAATGCTGTCACAATAATGTAGTGTACGATAAAATAAAAATAACAGTAGATGTGTTTGGTGATCGAAAAAAATATACATCGAAACTAAGTAGTCTATTGGAGGGTGACATGTATTTTGGAACAATTCTTTTCGAAGATTGTGAACTAACACCATTATTAGAAGATTTTTTAGCTAAATTTGGATCACGAATTAAAAACATTACTTTCTCCAATTGCGATCGAACAGATATTCGGTTAATATTTTGCTATCTATCAGATGTTCATTCGCTAATATTATATGAAATATTCAAACCATATCCCTCATACAAAAATAAGGATACGAATTTAACAACTGAGGAAATGTATAGGAAGTTTAAAAATTTAACGGAACTTTCTATAAAAACATCATATTTTAGTGTAAGACGATTTCCAGCACTTGTCCAACATAATTCAATCAAAACGTTGAAACTAGAGACAAGAAGTTTTCACGATGTTGATTTGTTTTACGATTTTCTTGCAAGGCATAGCCAAACTTTAATTCATTTAGAAATAATTGATAATGCCTATTCTAGTGATCGCTACAGTCATTGTCATTATAATAGAATTTTTTCTATGAGTGAACTAAAACTACGTACATTCAAATTTTTGTACTGGGGTCATGTGCCAGATGATATGTTTCAAACATTTTGTCAATCACAATCTTCGTTGGAAAATCTTTCGATATATCTACCAAACGAGTTACAATTAAAGATTATCTGTGATCATTTGTTAAATTTGCAGACATTCGAGTTTTCGTTACGTTATGCGGATCGTGTTGAGGATTTGAGTTGTTTATTAAATTTAAGGAAATTGAAATCTTTAAGATTTAAGAATAATCTGCGATCTGCCACAGAATTAAAACAACTTATGAGAGTAAATATGCCAAATCTTCAATGTCTATCACTATCAATCACGAATCCATGTGATATTGAAACATTTGAATTGTTATCAGCCAACTTTAAAAATTTAGAAGAATTAAATTTGCAAGGAAGCCTTAAATACCATGAACTTCAATTAATTTTTAAAAACTTATATAAATTAAAACGTCTCTCAATAACTACACGGAGAAATAAATTATTCGAAATGACATCAGAAGTTAAAACGATGTACAAAATATCAAATCTAAAAGATATAGAATTTTTAAAAATAGAAGGCTACAATGCAGAGTTTCCTAAATTGTTAATAAGTGATATTGCAGACCTAGAGAATATAAAAGATTTGCATTTATGTAATTTTAAAAATGGGACGACATCCAGATATGGTGAATATCATAAACTTGTAACATCAAGTTCGAAACTGGAAAGTGTTAATTTCAAGCTTATACCTGAGTTAAGTAATAATTTAATCAACATATTAACACAACATAGTAAAAAGTTGAAAAGAATAGAAATAGTGGAATGTCCTAAATTAACAAAAGAAGTTGAGGCGATTATTGTTAAAAATTGTAGGTTTTTAGAGGTAATGTATGATTTTTTTATTTTTATAGATAAAAGTTATAGAGAGCATCGTAAATTTCATTTTGATCCCGGATTTTCTTATGAGTCTAAGTAGGGTGATCATATTTTTAAAATCTCGGGTTACGGAGTTTATGAAATTGGAAAAACGTCTTTTAGATGAAGCTATCTACGATACTCAAACGCTCCATTTTTGTTTTGGAATTGCGTTTAATCTGGCGTCCCTTCTCACTACTGAAAACTTGGTATTTGTTGCATTTTCAATGCTTTTGGTTCATAAATGTAAAATCTTTTTTAATTTGCGCGTATTGAACGAAATCGTTTCGTTAAAAATTTATTTCGGCTACCATACCCGTCAAAGTGACTGGTAATACAATTTTTCATTTATTAAAACTGGAAAGCCCACCAACAAATTTTCTACGACCATCTGGTTTGTTGTCGATAGAAAAATAATAATCAAATTGTCAATATATCTATGGTGCTATTGCACACAAATTAATTCAGCTGCCATAATCAATTTTGCAATTACGATAATCTGAAAAGTTGATGAAAAATATTTTGTATGAGAAAAAGAGGAATAGCATGTGCGAGATAGATATAAAAACTGCAAGAAAAGTTAGCTGATAGCAACTGACTTTTTGAAAAATTATTTGGTTTACCATTTACTGCTAGGAAATTGTCAGATGATTTCATCTGCAAATTAAACCGGTTTAAACCCGATTATCATATTACTTGATTTTCATATTAAAATCATAATAAAAAATATATTATATTAGGTATAAAATGATTAAATACATATTTTCAAGATTTTAATGTGAAAGTTTTACGTTTTCTTTACGTTACATTACATTTTTTTTTTAAATCTTAGCGCATTTTCTTATTGTACTAGGTACAACAATTGCTCTATAATGTGGTGTCGTCATTTTGACGTTTCATTTGCTTTTACAGTATATAATTTATTTACAATTTATGTACCACTAATTTAGATATAATCGATTATATAATATAATATTAATACTAAATAACTAATGATTGTTTCAGAAATTGTTATTTAAAAATTATTATTACTTCGTAAAGTTATTTGTATTTTCTTGCCGTTTTTGATCTTTTCGCCATCTACAGTCAAAAATAATAAATACTATCATCTGAAAAGTTGATCATAGCAACTGAATTTAATTTGTGTGTAATAGCACCATAGGTTTAAAAACAAACAAGGAACGCACTTTTATTTTGTTTTATAAAAAGGACTAGATTCTCAATAAAAAGTTTTCATTTTTCTATCAATATCCTAAGTACTACTATATCCTTTATATGAAATTTTATCACAGCACGATGCTCAATATTTTCCAGTTTTCGAAATTTTCAAAAGACTTGTGCTTTAAATCACTCACAGGCATTTAATGAAAAAATTGATTTGAATGAAATTTGTTGTTCCATACAATAGAGGTACAATAAAAAATTTCGAATACTCTTATTCCATATAAAGTTAACCAACTTACACGTTACCAAAACTTTACATAATAAAACTGACGAAAATGATTAATATTTTCTTTCCTTGTGGGTTAAAAGTTTGAATTTGGTTATATATAACTTTTTCGACATATTTTTCTGAGACTCATACTTATGATCGAATAAATTTTAACGGGTGAATTCTATCTCTCTGAATTCTAATTCTATCTCAACTAATACTAGTTTCCCACCGCAGAAATTGACTTTGTAGTATAGCAAATATTTGATATTAGTTTGATTTCTCACCGTTCATATTATATTAAGATAATGTTTCGGTGGGAAACCAAACCTAACTTGACACTAGAATAAAATTGATGTATCAAAATACCGTACTGTCAATTTTATATTTGATATTAGCGTTATAGTTTTTAAAACGAAATTTACAACCCAGAGAAAATCTAACTAGATTTAGACCAGCCCTGCCACTGTTTTTGAACAGCATAAAATTCATATAAGTTTTATTCTATAACGTCTTTTTTAAATAATTCTCTCACGAAAACCAAACGTCTACGTTGACTACGTTTTTCATGTCCTATTCTTTTATAATGCTATACTAAACATATCCATATCATAATCAACAATTAATACATACACTTTAATTTATTAAATATCAGAAATGAATCTTACAAGCTAAAAATCGCAAGAAAACACAATGTTTACAAATTCCATAAAATGACATTTCACCTATAAAATAATAATTACATTTCACACCGTCGATATTATACTTTATTTGATAAGTATTATATTTACTAGCTAGCAAATGAAAATAGCAAAACTAAAATAATTGTTGTGATAGTTTGCTTTCACACCGTTGCTATTATACTTTATTAAACTATACTAGCTAGCAAATTGCTACGGTGGGAAACTAGTATAAGTTTGTTTAATTGCAGAAGCTTGTCATATGGAATTGTTACGAAGAAATAATGATGTACAAGTTCTGCGGAAACTACGAGATTACGGTAATTGCTTACTCCATAACTTTTTGTTTTGATTTAAAGCAAACGCAGCATACACTTTTTTTTCGTGTTTTCTTTTATGATGCTCACAAATAAACCTGACACCAGACAAAATGGTTGTCAGAAGCAACTGACACCGTAGAGTTATGATTTTTGTTCTTTTATTATCGGAGTCATCATCTGTCAAACTGAAAATTAAAAATATGGCTTCACGCATCAATGTTGACATCTAGAGTTATTGCAATCAATAATTACATATTTAGTTCAAATACATGACAATTGACAGTAGGAGCAATGAAAATATAATTTAGAAGACGAAATGGTTTTGATAATTGTATTTAATCGACAAAAAATATTAACACATTAATTGTTTAAGTTATAATGTCATCAACAAAAATATTTTTGTTTCCATTTTTGGAGTGAAGCGTAGCGAAACTCCATTTTTCCCCGATTCGGATTTTCGATTGTCCGCATACTCCTCCCAAACTATTAAAGATATCACAATGTAATTTTGCATGTAAGACGACATCTAGCCATAGATAGTTTTAACGACATCTGGCATGTAAGACGACATCTAGCCATAGATGTAATATTGAAAATTAGACATACCACGGCGGAATAATCACCGAAAAACGGTTCCCATAGACTTTCAATGGGAAAATTTGGAAAATTGTTTGCTTCGCTCCTTTTTATCAATTGCATTTTGTATTGGTTACCTAGTGTAATTACTCCTTTTAAACTTTTTCTTGTTATAAAATTAAAAGCTAAAGAATTACATTTGTTTTAATATACTTATAAACAGAAAGTTTTCATTTAAATTAGTAAACAAAAAAATAAAATTCTCCAAAAAAACTTTTAATAAATATAATTATGTTTTAATAAAAACAAATAAATATGTAAAAATAAATATCGGTATTATTATTAATTACGTTACGTTTACATTTTGCTAATAATTTTTATCTATTAGAGATATTTTTGTTTTGTATTTTTCCATTTAAATTCAAAAATTTAGTTTTGACATCTTGACAATAATGCTCCCAAAAAATTTAAGAGTGACCGGAGTTAACTCTAGTGTATATAGAAGAACAGAAAAGCGTCAAACTTCAGGGTTATGAGTAGTAAAAGAACAGTACATAAATAAACAAAATAAAATACAATTAGGTTTGCATATTAACACTTTTGTTTGGATATTTATTGCAGTTTACAAACCGCATTTTTAAAGATTCATTTTTATAAGGAACAATAGCTGGCATTCCTTCTCACTACTGAAACTTGATATTTCAATATCAATGCTTTTATGCTCATTAATAAAAAAAATTTTTAATTTGCGCGTATTGAACGAAATCTGTTAGTTTTGGAGTAAACTTATTTATTTATGGGCGTTTCGTTAAAAAATGTTTTCGACTACGGTCAAAATTACTGGTAAAACAATTTATCATTTATAAAATCTGGAAACCCCACCAACAAATTTTATAGGACAATTCGGTTTGTTGTCGATAGATAAATAATAGTCAAATTTCAGTACATCTAGTGTTAAAAAAAAAACAGGGAACGCATTTTTATTTTGTTTTATGAAAGGACAACATTCTCAATAAAAAATTTTCATTTTTCTATTGATATCCTAAGTATTACTATCCTTTATAGGAAATTTCATCACTGCACGATACTCAATATTTTCCAGTTTCCGAAATTTTCAAAACACTGGTTCTTTAAATCACTCACAGACACTCAATGAAACAATTGATTTGCATGAAATTTGTTGTTCGGTACAATAGAGGTACAATAAAAAATTGCTTATATATTTTCCATATAAAATATGAAGGGGCTGAAATCTCACAGCTCTGAGATATCAAGACTTCGGTCTGGGTTAAGGATTTTGATATAGTTTTCGGCAAAAAACTTTTATGAGGACATGGTTTTTAGTTTTGGGCAGCGATGTATATCAAACAAAACTCTTTGTTAAAGTACAAGTATTTTTTATCTCTGTTTAGAAATTTATTACAAAACTAAAGCCGCAATTAGACTATTGCAGAACTCTGCAATATTTCTGCAATGGTAGTGTGTAAAATATTCATTGCAGAAAAGTTTTGCAATGAACTCATTGCAAAACATTGCTATGACTCATTGCAATGTTTTGCAATGAGTTCATTGTCAAATTTTTCTGCAATGAATATTTTTCACACTACCATTGCAGAAATATTGCAGGGTTCTGCAATAGTCTAATTGCGGCTTTACACGAAACATCAATAAGTTGCCGGAAAATTATAAAAGATCATAAATTAACATAATTTAGTGAAAAGATGATACAATCAGCAAAGTACCTCCCATTTAGCGTTTCGAGAAAATATTACAAAATCACAAATTCATATTTCTTTCAAAATTCCAAAAATATTGTAAAAATCAAATAAAATCAAAAATTCAAGCTTTTTTCAACAAAATTCTAAAAATATTTCAAAAATTATTACAAAATCAAAAATTGAAATTTTTTTCAAAATTCTAAAAATATATATCAAATTCAAAAATTCAATTTTTTTCAAAATTCTAAAAATATTCCAAAAATTAGAATAAAATCAAAAATTTAAACTTTTTCTAAATTTTAATAATATTCCAAAAATTCTTAAAAATTCAAAAATTCAAACTTTTTCCAAAATTCTAAATATTATGATAAAATCAAAAATTTAAAATTTTTCAAAATTCTAAAAATATTCCAAAAATTCTTACAAAATCAAAAATTGAAACTTTTCCGAAATTCCAAAAATATTTCAAAAACTATAATAAATTCAAAAATTTCCATGTTCAATTATATTTACGTAAACAAACAGCTAATTTTTTTTTCCAAAAACTTATTTAAAAAAATAAATGAAATCATTTTCTTGACACACTTGACAACATTTTTTGGACAAACTTATAATGCCATAATTCTCAATAATAATAATAAAATTTCGTATCAAACAAATGAATTTAATTTTTCTAAAAATTGGGTAAAAAAATAAATAAAAATCTTTCTTTTGACACACTTGACATCATTTTTTTGACAAATTTATAATGCAATAATCTAGATTTTGGTCTCACATACCAATCCCGACCATCAAGATTTCTCCAAATTCAATGTTCCTACTCGTAATCACTTAAAATGAACGTTTTTTAAGCAAAAAATATGCAAAATTCCTTGTTTTGACACACTTGACGATTTTTTTGACACACTTCCGGTACAGCTATCGAACACATCGTCCTTTCGGCTCTTCACATTGAGTAAACCTATTTTTAGAAAAAAAAATTTTTGAAATCTGTCCAGCGGTTTTCTAGATTTCGTCGGTTGTGACGGACGGCCGGCCGGCCGACAGACAGACATATATTTTTTTTTTTTGCTTTTTTAGAATTAGTAGGGCCTTAAATGTCGAGAAATGCCAAAAAAAGTGGGGGTAAGAATTTCACTTTGAGCTCATGAATGTAATACTTAGGTCTTTCAGACCGAAGTAATTTATCAAAAACACAATTTTGTCTTTGATAATTTACCTTTTAATTTATTTACCATTATTTAGGTGGCTGACAAATAAACATGGGATCTTGATGAAACTTTGACTTATCATCCGGGTTCACTTGAAAATAGAAGATCTGGGATTCAATTTCAATATTGGACAAAATAGCGTTGGGTCTCCCGAACACCTTTAATTTTGAACCTTCAATAACTTGTAATTTTGGATTTCGTATCGTAATGAAAGTTATTATATAAGATTTAAGTTCTGTTTCCAATACTTCTGCATACCAACTTCTGGTTTGTCACTTCCGGTTTTTTCAATAGAAAACTTTTATGACTACATTGTTTTTAGTTTTGGGCAGCGATGTATCTTAAACATAAAACTCTATGTTCAATTACATTTTCAGCAAACTATTCGAAAACCTTCTATTTAGCGATTCGAGAAAATATTACAAAATCACAAATTCATATTTCTTTCAAAATTCCAAAAATATTGTAAAAATTATAATAAAAAAAACTTTTTAAAAAAAAATAGAACCGACTTCAGAAAAAACAAAAGAGGCACAAAAAAGTGAAAAATAACTCAATTGTTGCTTTTAGAAACAAAAATACGTTACATTTTGATTAATTTAATTTAATTATGCCTTACTATAGACAAAAAAATTACGCTATTATACAAAGTTACTATATTAAAATAGTTACTTTTTATTATAATTGTTATAGTTATTATAGTTGTTATAATAGTTATTATATTTTAAAAGTTATTTGTAGTACAAAACTGTTGGAAATCGGTGCCAAGCCCGAGACATATTAGTCGGTTTTTCGTCAATGTGGCACCGACTTCGAACAGTTTTGTACTACAAATAACTTTTAAAATATAATAACTATTATAACAACTATAATAACTATAACAATTATAATAAAAAGTAACTATTTTAATATAGTAACTTTGTATAATAGCGTAATTTTTTTGTCTATAGTAAGGCATAATTAAATTAAATTAATCAAAATGTAACGTATTTTTGTTTCTAAAAGCAACAATTGAGTTATTTTTCACTTTTTTGTGCCTCTTTTGTTTTTTCTGAAGTCGGTTCTATTTTTTTTAAAAAGTTTTTTTATTTTTTTATTTTTAGTGTAGTCATAAAGCAAATGTCGGCTAGAAAGCGTTCTAAAAGTAATAACTTCAAATGCTGGAAAAACTTTCATCAGTGACAATCTATTAATTTTGGTTTTGCGATTTTTTGCACAAACGGCATACATATTTCCCGTGATAGAAAATTATTTACGATAACCTTGACAAGTATAGTAATATAATACTGCCCAAAATATCCAAACAGATTAATATGTTTTGACGAAATCAGCGTAAATACATTAAAAATATGGTTTTTTCTAATTTTCTGAATAACGGTATTTTTCACATCAAAGAAACAATTATGGGACCCTCTGGGAATGAACTCAAATTGAATAAAATTTAAATCATCTAAATCGAACGAGCCGTTTTTGAGAAATCGGTGTACTACATATAAAAAAACGAAACGAAACGAAAAAACGAAACTTCTGAAACACAGAACCTTCTGCTTTTTTGAAGTCGGTTAAAAAGTAACTATTTTAATATAGTTACTTTTTTAATAGCGCAATTTTTTTGTCTATAGTAAAGCATAATTAAATAAAATTAATCAAAATGTAACGTATTTTTGTCTATAAAAGCCATAATTGAGTTATTTTTCACTTGTTTGTGCCTCTTTTGTTTTTTCTGAAGTCGGTTCTATTTCTTTTCAAAACCGTTTTTTAATTTTTTTATCTTTAGTGAAGTCATAAAGCAAATGTCGGCTAGAAAGCGTTTTAAAAGTAATAACTTCAAATACCGGAAAAACTTTCATCAGTGACAATCTATTAATTATGGTTTTATGATTTTTTGCACAAACGGCATACACATTACCCGTCATAGAAAATTATTTACGATAACCTTGACAAGTATAGCAATATAATACTGCCCACAACAAACAAACAGAATAATATGTGACGAAATCAACGAAAATGCATAAAAAATATGGTTTTTTCCAATTTTCTGAATAGCGGTATTTTTCACATCATAAAAAAAATTATGGGACCCTCTGTGAATAAACCCAAATAGAACACAATTTAAATCATCCAAATCGAACGAGCCGTTTTTGAGAAATCGGTGTACATACATAAAAAAAAAACCTTACAGTGAAACACAGAACCTCCTTCTTTTTGGAAGTCGGTTAAAAATCAAACTCTTTTCAAAATTTTAAAAATATTCCAAAAATTATTACAAAATCAAAAATTGAAACTTTTTTCAAAATTCCAAAAATTATAATAAAATCAAAAATTAAAAATTTTTCAAAATTCTAAAAATATTCCAAAAATTCTTACAAAATCAAAAATTGAAACTTTTCCCAAAATTCTAAAATAAATAAATTCAAAAATTATTACAAAATCAAAAATACATACTTTTTTCAAAATTCCAAAAATATTTCAAAAATTATAACAAATTAAAAAATTTCCATGTCCAATTTCATTTTCAATTACATTTACGTCATAAAAACAACTACATTTTTTTTCAAAAAAATTGGCTAAAAAAATAAATGAAATCATTTTTTGACACGCTTGACATTATTTTTTTTACAAACTTATAATGCCATAATTCTCTATAGTAATAATAAATTTTCATGTCATACAAATTATTAATTTTTTTTTTTCCAAAAAATTGGGTAAAAAAGTAAATAAAAATCTTTCTTTTGACACACTTGACAACATTTTTTTGACACATTTATAATGCCGTAATTCTCAATAATAATAATAAAATTTCATTTCAAACAAATAATTTTATTTTTTTCCAAAAAATTGGGTAAAACAATAAATAAAAATCTTTCTTTTGACACACTTGACAACATTTTTTTGACAAATTTATAACGCAATAATCTAGATTTTGGTCTCACATACTAATCCCGACCATCAGGATTTCTCCAAATTCAATGTTCCTACTCGTAATTAGGGTTTCTCAAACGGGATCCCGTTTTCCCCGGGATCCCGGGGTAAATTTTCATCCCGTTTTCCCGGGATTTTATCCCGCGATCCCGGGTATCCGCTAATTTTTATTAACATTTTTTTGTACTTTTTTCAAAGATGTTAAAAGTTTTCTCACTCGAAAATCGAGTAGTTTTTAATTCTTTTCCCAATTAATTTCGTTCAAAATTAGGAAAATGTCTTTTTGACACATATGATATCATGGTTTTTTTATATGGTTTTTTTGATACATATAAACACAACAAATTAAAACCAATCAAACTTAAAATAGGTAGATTTTTCTGAGAAATCTACCCAAAACTTGCGCTTCATTTCTCTTAATTTATGTTTAATGGTTCTCTTGGACGGATGGTTCAATGGATGGTTCAATGGACGTTTCGTCACGAAAATTTGGGCAAAATTGAGTGATGGTGCCATTGATAACCTAGTTTTTTGAAAAATTGTTTAAAAATTAGTATTATGAATTTATTTTTGTTTTGTTTTTATGTATTCTTTTTTATTTAATTTTTGAAGTTTTTCTAATTAAAAATAATGGAAATTTAAAAATCAATAGCGCATTTTTTGTGCTGTTTTAATTTTACACATTTTTCTACCACCCAATTAGAAAAATCTAGCTTTTTAGCTTTTCCCGGGATTTCCCGGGATCCCGGGAATTTAATATTTTTTGTCCCGGCTTCCCGGGATTTGAATTTCTACGGGAAATGAGAAACTCTACTCGTAATCACTTAAAATGAACGTTTTTTAAGCAAAAAATATGCAAATTTCCTTGTTTTGACACACTTGACGATTTTTTTGACACATTTCCGGTACAGTTATCGTCCTTTCGGCTCTTACCATTAAGTGTACCTATTTTTAAAATTCAAAATTTTTCAAATCCCTTCAGCCGTTTCCTAGATTTCGTCGGTTGTGACGGACGGACGGCGGGCCGACAGACAGACATACAATTTTTTTTGCTTTTTTAGAATCAGTAGGTCCTAAAACGTCGAGAAACGCCAAAAAAAGTGGGGGTAAGAATTTCACTTTGAGCTCATGAATGTAATACTTAGGTCTTTCAGACCGAAGTAATTTAACCAAAACGGAAAATTTACATAATAAAGGTTACGAAAAATATTAATATTTTTTCCTTGTGGTTTAAAAAGTTGAATTCGGTTAAATATAACTTTTTCGACATATTTTTCTGAGAGTCATACTTATGATCGACTAAATATTACGAGTGAAGTCTATCTCAACTAATTTTGTTTAATTGCAGAATCTTGTCATAAGGAATTGTTACGAAGAAACTTAATGATGTAAAAGTTCTGCGGAAATTACGAAATTACGGTAATAATTGTTAACTATATAATTTAATTTTATAATTTAATTAACATTTACTTTTTTTTTATTTACAGCAAACGTAGCATACATTTTTTTAAATTTTATATTTTGAATTTGAATTTGGATTATATATATATCTTTAAAGTAAACAAAATAAAATACAGTTAGGTTTGCATATTAACACTTTTTTTTGGATATTTATTGCAGTTTACAAACCTCATTTTTAAACTTTCATTTTTATAAGGAACAATATGGTGAGAGTATAGCGTGTTTTCCCATTACATCGATTAACTCGTAAACTATACATCCTATGAAGCTGAAATTTTAGATGCGTATAAACTCAACTTGTCCACTCAATATGACGAATATAAAAAAAAATCCAAGCCGCAGGATGTCCACTAGAAATACGTAGATTTCGGTATCAGACAGTTTTGTTACTATATTGCTATAAATTTTATAGTTGTAAGCAACTTTGTGTTCGATAAAACTTACGGAGAAGTTGTAAAAACCATATATATGGCAGAAAAAATTAACCACTAATTGATATTGGAAAATTGTTGAAAAAAATTTGTGGAAAGTGGTTCGGTGAAAAACAAGAGAAGCAAAATAGCAATAATCGTTCAGAAACATATTGCTACTGTAAGTGCAAGTAAGAGATTGGAAGTCGCGATTTTTGAATCGTAGATTTTTTTCGGTTTCGAATCAGCTTCGAAAATTCACCACGGTCGCTCGCAACAGCGACATAATTACCATGGCAGCCAATTTTTTTAAGGTCGTTTATTACGTCCGTCTCCCATTGTAGTCGTAGTCAACCTTGCGGTCGCCCACTCCCTGGGGTACTAACGTACATTTTTTGAATCATTCCAGACTGTGAATCGGCTCGTATAACATGCCCAAACCAAGCAATCCTATTAGAACGGATACAACCTGTTATATCAGGACCCTCAAGAAGGTCTCTGATCTCAAAGTTATACCGGGTTCTGTACTCTCCATCGTCTGTCTTTAGTGGACCAAAAATGCGATTCGTCGTTTTGTCTGTAGTCTCTAAAGGATCATACATCCAGAACGCTCGAAAAGAAACGTGTAGCTACTAGCACGTGATCAATTTGATTTCGAGTGCTTCCATTCGGCGAGACCCAAGTCTACTTATGAATCGATCAATGCGCAAAGAAAGTACTGACAATTCTTAAATTATTTGATATTGCAAACTCAGTCATTCTCTCATAATTATCATTCGAAATCAAATGCAGGCTGTTGGGAGCCACCACATTTCCATAAGAGATGTCTCTTCCAACCTGCACATAACGAATTTCATATCAAAGATTAGAATATTTTTACTAATACTACGCATAAAAAGTGTTGAGAATGATGTTTTAACAAAAACATAAAGTATTTGCTTTACAAAAACTGTTATTTTCTAGTTAAATTTTATATTTTTGTACCCTACATAAATGTAATTTTTCAAAATCCATCGTTGTCAAAACAAAAGTCAAACGCTGTTGCAGCAAAATGTAAGTTGCTTAAGGAGCCAAATGCATTAGTGTTATACAATTACAAATATTTATTGTTTCGAAATATAAGGAAATATTTTACTCAAACATATATGGCTTTTAAATTTATATGTAACATTTATTATTTCTTTTATTTGTTTCGAAAATATAAATATGCAAATTGTAAGCAGTACCACCCAGCTGGAATGCATTAACACTATCATACTTCACTAATACTGACAATTAGATGCTTCACTCAAGAAATCTAGTTACTTTTCCTTACTGTGGGTCTTCACGTATTATCTACAATCGAGTTATACAAGAAATCACACGTAAAGACTCCTTCTATCAATGGCATAACATTTTTCATGATAATTATTTATTTTTTTTACGGCTCTTCGGTCAAAATTTGTTGTTTTCTTCTTTTTTATTTTCCTTTTTGTTGAATTGAATACATAGATGGTAATGTTTGTTGTTATTTTTAAATTATTTATTTTGTTTTCCTGACGTTTCGATACGTATGGTATCGTTATTAAAGGACAGCCTAAGCCAAATTATAAACAGTTAGTAATATATAATAAAATAGCGTTATTAACTAAAGTGTGGTCTACTTACAATTATTGATAATTTACAAATTACAAAACAGAACTATTTATACACTATTAAAAAATTATTAAATAAATACACATTTGAAAAAATGTTTTGGACTTGAAACGTTAATGTTAATATTAAATGTTCACTTTTTTAAAACCAATAACAATTAAAAATGTTTTATTAAAAATATTCAGTATAAAATACTTCATCAATAAACAGCAAAATTGTAATTATAAGAGTGGATGATGATTCGTTATGAATTAATTAATTCTTCTTCTTTTAGTGTGAGTGTGTTCGTTAGTGTTGTTGATATTTGTGTTACTATGTGTGGGTGTCCGTTTTCTTTTGCTGTTGTTATGTGTTTGTTTCTTCAATATGTCGTCATTAATGATATTGCAGAATAGTGGTGTAATGTTATCAGTGTCTCGTTTAATGTTGTATGCATTGTGTGTGTATATGTGCTTCTATTGTTAATCGTTTGGACCAGTTGTTTTGCGAGTCCAATATTCGAACATTATTAAAGTCAGGATAGTGGATAAGTGTGTGGTGGTGTTCCATTAAAGCTGTTTTGGGGTAGTTGGGATCTATGGCTTTTTTAATATCGTATTTGTGATTCTCTATTCTTTTTCCCAAATATTGCTTTGTTTGACCCACATAGGTTTGGTCACAAGTGTGCTCATTGTCACCCGTTCCCAAACATGGGATTTCGTAAATGACATTCGTTCTTTTAAGTTTTTCGATCGGATCTTTAAGTTTTGTGTATGTTTGTTTCATTTTTTTGTGGCTTTTGAAGACAAGACAAGGCTATATTTTTGGATATTTTGTTAATTTGGTCGGATATGCCATTTACATATACCATGCTTTTATACATTTTGTTGTTTGTGTTGGGATTTTCATTGGATTGCGAGGATATGGTGTTGTCATTGAGTTCATGTAGCACAGTCATGATCAGTTTATTGTATATGCGTTTTGGGTAATTATTGAGCCTAAGTGTTTTTTTGATCATTATAACATTTTTGTGATGCTATTCAGTTTCACTTAGAGTTAAAACTCTTTTTATGAAGTTACGAGCTGTGTTTATTTTTTGTTGGTATGGGTGATGGGTGTAGTAGTTGAGGATTCTGTTAGATGCGGTAGACTTTTTATACCAGTCTGTTTTAATTTTGTTGTTGTCGCGTATGACTATCGTGTCTAGGAAAGGTATTCTTTTATTTCTTTCTATTTCTACAGTGAATTGCAGTTTGGGATGGAATGAGTTCAGTTTATCCATTGTTTCTTTGACTGATGTTTCTGGAATAATTGTGAAGATATCGTCAACATACTTAACAAAAATTTTTTTTTTTGTGTGTATGATAGTTGGTTAAGTGAGGTAGTTAGCAGTTTTTCCGTTGTTATGTCAGCTATTGTTGTGGATAGTGGGTTGCCCATGGGCATACCGAATATCTGTTTGTAATAGATTTCGTTGTGTATAAAGTAATTGGCATCTATTAGGCAAAACTGTTATATGTCAAAAAACAAAGTTTTTGGGATTTGTGTGGAATTGGTTAGCTCTGTCCAACGTTCATTTATTATGTCTATAGCTAGATAGGTTGGAATATTGGTGAAGAATGCAATTATGTCAAAGCTAACCATTAAGTCGTCGGCGTTATTAACTTAATAAAAAAACACATGTGAATTTTTCATATACCAAACTTTAAAAAATCGTAAGAAAAAATCCGTATTGAATTGCTGACCTTTTATTTCTCAATTTCATAGCTGCATATGTTTACTTTAAAATTTGTGAAAAACAAAACAAAAAAAAGGGATTTTTTGAGATATGAGCTTTGAAGTAAACCAAGGTTTGCGCCGCCTAGCGGAAAAGAGAAAAGTTATTAATTTTAAACTTACTTATTTCAATTATTCAATTGTTTTCCTTTCTACTTGCAAAAATATACTTAAGTCGGATGAAATTTGTGGCACCTATTCACAAAACATTGACACCAATACCAAAACTACGTTAAAAAGCCTCAAAAATTCAACCGCGCATAACTCCGATTCAGAGTACACAAAAAATAAAAGCAGAAATAACTTTTTTCCTTTCGTCAATACCAACAAAATATCAAAATTTAAGATTTTTAAAAAATAGTTGTTTTTTTTCGATGTACGTTTTCAAAATAATAGCCCTTATAAAGTTTGTTTCTTATTCTACAACACTAATGATCTAATAATCATTTTTATTGCTTATCAATTTTCTTTCATAAATTCATTTTATTTCAGTTGCCTTACTGTGTGTCTTCACGTAACATCTACAATCGAGTTATACAAGAAATCACACGTGAAGACTTCTATCAATGTCATAACATTTTTCATGATATTTTTTTCTACAAAAATCGTAGTAAATTACACTAATAAAATTAAAATAAAAACGCCAATTTCTTGTTAACTAATAGTTTTTATTTACTATATACGTATTTCGAAAGCTATGCTTTCATCGACAGTAGTATATATAAAAAAAACTGACAGTTTTGCATTTTACCATGCTTTTAATCAAGTTAAACAAGGGAATGAGTATTTTTGCAAAAAATGTAATGATAAACATGGCTTTCAGCGATGTCCAGCTTTTAATGCAGTTTGTTGTCGAAACCAGGGCATTTTGCAATGGCGTGTTGTCTGAGAAATGTTCATTCTCTTGATAATAATGTGGATGAAGGTCAAAATATGTTCATGATTGGATCAATAAATAATAAAGATTCAAAAGAAGAATGGATCGAAGTTATAGGTATTGAAGATAAGAAAATGGAATTTAAAATCGATACTGGTTCTAGTTTAAATATTTTGCCAGTGGGATTGTTTAAAAAATTAGGAGGAAATCTGGAATTAAGTAAAACAGATGTAATTTTAGAATCATTCGGGGGGTCTGAAGTTATTCCATATGGGAAATTTGAAGTATTATTAGAATTTAATAGCTATTTATGTACCTAGGGCGGGAAAGCGACGTAATCTAGCAGGTATGAATAAAATAAAAGTGTGTAAAAAAACAATAATTTTAATGTTATTTAAAAAAAAAAAAAATGTGCATCAACCAGGATTCGAGCGCGTTACCCACATTGCAAATTTAACGTTAGTAAAAGTTATACTCACGGCTATTATATTATGGATTGAACGTTACGCTCGTAGTAGAAGGATAGACTCACGGCTATTATATTATAATAATAATTATAATTGTATATACTATGAAAATATTATTTTGTGGAAAAAATATCAAAATTCAGCAGAAATGGAACAGAATTCAAGTGAGGATTGCGCAGACGATTTAAAACTCTAATTTTTTGTCCATACTCGGTACAGCCCAAAAGAATACATTAGGCGCGTTCCATTGAAGATCAAACTTACTCAAATTTGCTTTGATCTACTCTACCTCGAACAAGTTGTGTAGTTGAAAAGCAGTTTTTTTTCGATTTTATTTAGATCGGTTATAAACTTGTTTTGGTATTTTTAATAATAAAATGGATCAGTCAGATCTAAATATCAGCCCAAAGTAAAAATTTTGGTAATAATAAAATTGTGTTGCTATCCCTGGTTAAACATTCCAATTGAAACCAATTGAAAAAATTGAATTGGATTAATCGGAATTCTGCATTGGGAATTTTCAATTAATTCCTATTCAAAAAATCTATTTCCAATACAATCCTATTCATTCCTGTTAAATATCTCTATTTTATTTTTCAACCGGAATGGATAGTATTCTATAGGAAATGTAGATAAATAGGAATTAATTGGGAATTTCCATTGCAGAATTCCGATTAATCCTATTCATTCCTATTAAATCTTTTCAAATTAAATCCTGTTAAATTCATAAGATTGTTTAATTTTTTCTAATTTCTTTTTTCCTATTGAATCTCTTAATTTTCGATTGAGATTCAATTGGAAATTTCCATTAGAATCCTACAGAACCTCTTTTCGTGTTGAATACCATTCATTCCGATTGAATTTTAATTGGTAGATCGAAGTCTTCCTATTAAACCAATTCAATCCGATTTAATCCTATTGAAATTATATTGGATTTAATAGGATTCAATAGGTTTGAATTGGAATGTTTAACCAGGGATATTTGAAAAATTTTGAAATTTTTGGCGTTCCATTGTTGATCTGCTCAAAAGCTGCAATTACCAGCCTATAGCAGGTTATAGCAAATATAGCAGACTATAGCAAATATAGCAAACTATAATTTCCTAAACTATGTAAACATATTCCTAAATGTGACCAAACGATTGGTATATAGAAAAATAGAATACCAAATTTGCCTGCTAACTATACGGAGGTTTTGAGTAGCTATTTTGTTCCAAAGAAACGCATGTATTATACATTTTTCTCCAGTGATGCAACTGACACGTTCCAAACATGTCCCACAAATTCAAATAATATGATTGTCTTCGAATAAGTATGGTGGCGAGTTGACTTATTTTGTATCTCTTTTTCCATACAAATCTAATCTGATTATACAGATATACTTTTTATTTCATTTAGTTAATATCTGTCACTAACTGTGGGTCTTCACGTAACATCTACAATCGAGTTATACAAGAAATCACACGTGAAGACTGCTTCTATCAATGTCATAACATTTTTCATGATATTTTTTTCTACAAAAATTGTAGAAAAAAATATCAGTATGATTTTATGATAATTCAAAAAAAATATGGCAATTTGATTCTGTTTATCTTCAAACATTTAAAATTCAAAGCAAAGCAAAAAAATATTATATTTAAAATTCGTAGAATTTTTTTGAATACATAGTTATAATAAAATTATGGAAGAAAACAAAAAAGAAGTTAAAGTTTTGCAAACAAACAAAAACGATGTTTTATATCTGTCAAAATCTATCAGTATGATATTTTGTAACATCATCAGCCATCTTTGATATTTCTGTTGCATTCTTATCAATATCATTGGCATGATATTTGTCACGTGAAGAGGATGTGTAATTTGAACAAAAGTTTTTATAAATCAGATAAGTCGTCGTTTGGAAAGCAGCCGAACAACGTTTAACAAAAAACTGAATTCACCCAAATTGAACAACGCTTAACAAAAAACTGAATGCACCCAAAAGACTTGATTGAACATGTCAAATATCAAACTGACATTTATGTCGTTTTCTTTTTACCAGAGCAGAAAAAGTGATTTTCTTAATTTACAAAACGAATATGAAAAGTTTGATCTAATTTTGTAGTTGTGTTTGTGAACTCTCGTTTAATGTTTTTGTTAATTAATAGTATTTAATTAAATAATTTTTTATTAATTTTGAATTTAAAACACGATTTAAACAAAACATTTATTTAAACAAATAACTCTTTCACTTTAAAAAAATAATATTAAATAAATGGCGTCTTGTTTGTTTACTAATTTTACAGATTTGTTAATGTATTTGTGTAAATTTATTGTATTTGCAACTTGATCTACCAAAAAATCTAGATTCAGAAAAAATATTTTCAGATCAAAAAAAGAGCAATTTTTTGTGCAAAAAGAATACGAAATGCAAAAAAAAGTGATCTGACAGCTGCTTTTTTTGCTCTTATAGATCACTTTTTTTGTCAAAAAGAAAACGACATTAGATGCAAGTTGAATTTTATTTAGAAAATCAAGTAAATCAATAGCGGGAGAATCTACAATACATTTTTTAATTGGCTCTATATATAGTATATACATCTTTTAGTTTGGTGACAATTATAATTAGCTAAGTATGACATTTAAAACAAACTTTTAAACATTTTCATTACTATTAATATTATTTCCCGCCTTTTTTTTTTTTAATAAAATGTGTTGTGTAATAGGGTTTAGAATATGTGTCACAACAACACATAAATACCTTTTAAGACCTAGGTCTAGACCTGGGTCTCACAACAACTGGCGCTCTAAGGTATAGATTATCGCCTTTTTTTAAACATCTGTGGGTTGAAGCCACCTGAGACTAAGTGTTCCGGTAAACTATTCCATTTGTACGCAGTTCGGACAAAGAAGTCTCTCTGCGATCTTTACCGTTTCACCGGTTGCGGCAGCCGATTGCCGAGTGGAACAGGGGTAAGAATAAGTTTGAGGCATGATGCCGCTGATTTCATCTGAGCACTGCTGATGACGATATTTGTAAAAAACAACGAGGTCAGCAACAGTGCGACGATGTTGTAGGGAATCAAGTTTTGATGTCAAATCTCGATCACCCACAATTCGTATAGCTCGCTTTTGAGCAGAGTCCAAGAGGGCCAAGATGGAAACAGAGGCAGCACCCTAAACTTGACAGCAGTACTCCATACAGGGACGAATATAGGACTTATAAACATGGAGCAATTGGTATGGAGTGAAAAATTTTTTGCATCTATTTAGGAGGCCGAGTTTTTTAGACGCGTTTTTTGCCATCGCCATTACATGATCGTTCCAGAGTAGGTCATTTGAAACTGTGACACCCAATAAACGAATGTTTTTACATTCACCTATTGGTTCATCACACATACTAAATAAAATATCTTTGGGGAACTCGGTCTTTAATCTGGAAACAATCAACAGCTGTGTTTTGGTGGAGTTGAAATTGACAAGGTTTTGGTCACCCCAGTCGGCGACTTTATTCAGGTCTTTGTTCACGTTTATGGCAGCGTCTCTCCGGGCAGGATTAATTCGTTCGTGCATTTTACCTTTTGAAGGAAGGGGTTCGAACGACTTGCGCAGAGTACTATCATCTGCAAAACTATTTATTGGGTTACTGGTGATTTTCAACAATTCGTTGATATAAATCAAAAATAGGGTTGGGGACAATACTGAGCCTTGGGGTACACCAGCGTTAATTAGTTTAGACTCAGAAGAAAATCCGTCTAGGGAGACCGAAATGTATCGGTTGGATAGAAAATTTTGAATCAGCTTCACAACATTGGGATGAAAACCGTATGCAACGAGCTTGTTGATTAAGTTGGCATGCCAGACTCGATCGAATGCCTTGGAGCTGTCTAAAGCGAAAACGTATGTTTCACCACCTTTATCAAGTATGCTGTTCCAACAATGCGCTACATAGTTTGTTTTTCTTCATGACGATCAGAAGGAGATTCATGACATCATCAGAAGGCGATTCATGGCGACTTCAAGACGATTCAGTTTGTTTTTCTTCATGACGATCTAAGTCTACTACTCAATGCTTGGGATCAGATTCGATTCATCGTTACCTTAATTTTAAACTTTATTGAGACATTTTTAACTTCCATTGATATAATATTTGGCAAGATTACTTTATCTTAGGCCCCGGCCAATTTTTTTTAGGGCACTTTTATAAGCATATTACAAAAAAAATTTTTGAAAATCAGTCCCGGGGACCAAGATATAGACCTTTGAAAAAAAAATATCGTATAAAAGTACACTTTTTTTTACCGAATGTTGCAATCCAAATGACGTTTAATGTTATTTTTGATATATAATCTTAAAGAATCAACATGAATAACTTAAAAAAAATAATTATAACCTTAGGGGCCCACGTTATGACCATTTGAGGCAAGATTACGTTAACTTAGGCGCGAGTGGATTTTTTTTTATTATTTTTATCGTAAATTAAGAAAATTTTGTAAAAGGGACAGTTTTGATCGTTTATCTTATAAGCACATAGGAAATAAAGCAAAAATAAGTAAAAAATAAAAAAAATTTGTCAAAACCAGTGCAATTTTGTATGGATTTTGCTTTTTTCAAAGGCCTGTATCTTGGACCCCGGGGCTCCGATACAACTCGTTTTATTCGCTTCAGTGAGTGATTCTCTATCAAATAAAAAAAAATTTTTGGGGCCTAAGAAACAGTAATATTCCCCAATATATTTTACAGGGGCTGCTTAAAAACTAAACAATCGTGAATTTTTTTCAACTGTAAATTTCAGTACAGTTCCAACACGATGTTGAACCCGATGAACTTACTGTTTTCGAACCGTTCCGTTAGGCGAGCAAGTCGGAATGAATGTATGTGTAAAACAGCCATGACCCTAAGATGGAGCCTTGTGGAACGCCCTAATTCACTGCTTATTGTTGATTTGGATAAATAGCTTTCCGTTCGAAAGGAAGCTTTTTAGTAGACGAAGTAGATGATGAATACTGTTAGCTCTATGGAGTTTGTATGTTCGACCATGTAAGTTCGAAGACTTTTTCTAAATTTAACGAACAGAAGACTACATTTTTTGTTGTTTAGGTCTTTTAGAATGTTATCCAGTAGGTAGAGAAGCGCGTGATCGGTAGAGGGCCCTTTCTTACATCCGAATTGCTCATTAGGTATAACGTTGTCGTTTTGATCGAAAAGTCAAGTAATTTTTGCAGGATTATTTTTTCCAAAGTTTTTCCCATGTTGGGTAGCAGAGAGATGAGTCTAAAATTGGGTCTAAAATTGTGACACGAACAGCTAATTTTTGGAATGATTGGTCTTGTTTTTGGTCTTGTTAATTTCTTTAAAAACCTGGGGAAGGGTTTAATGGCATCTATAGTCTTTTTCTGAAGATAGTGTTCATTTCGGTCCATATCTTACTTTTTATGTATACGTTGAGGCACTCAATTCTCGCCTTGAGCTCTGAATATTCGTTGTTGATTCTATTTCTATGTTTATGAAATATTCTTTTTAATTTGGTAGACCAAATTTGTTTCAGTTTGAGCATCTTCATAGAACCATCAGATAATACCATAGAAAAATTATCAAAATCTCTTTTGTTTTTATTTTTTTTTTACTAAGTAACCGTTTGAAAAAAGATTAAATAAGAACAAAAAAACACAACAACAAAAGATGATTTTGAAATAAAATTGTTTGATAAAGTTTGATTATAAATTATGTGTGATGGTATAATTGGAGTTATGACGTAGTTCATTTGATCTTTGGTAGATTTAATATGTTATTAATAGTATGTACATTATGATGCTAGGACGTAAAGCTAAAGATTTTGGACGGATGTGGAGTTTGCAAATCGAGGCGCTAGCCGAGATTTGCACCTACATTAAGTCCAAATTAGCTTACGTTCGTGCATCATACTAGGTCATTCAATAAGTCCGTAGGATGACACATATATGGCGTTACTAGAATTTTTTCCATATGATTTTTATTTAGTACTAACCTTCAAACGATACGTGTATAAATTTGACAGCAATCTGACTATTTATTCGTGAGTTATAGCATTTTGTGTGAAGCAACTTTTGTTTTTGAAAAAAAATGGAAAAAAGTGAATTTCGAATTTTAATAAAGCATTGCTTTTTGATGAAAAAAAATACAGTGGAAACCAAACAATGGCTTGATAAACATTATCCAAACTCTGCTCCATCGAGACAAATGGTAGAGAAGTGGATGGCTGAATTTAAATGTGGTCGTACCAGCACAGAAGATGCAGAGCGCAGTGGACGCCCAAATGAGGCTGTTATTCCAGAAAACATAAAAAAAATCCACAAATTGGTTATGAACGATCGCAAATTGAAGGTGCACGAAATAGCTGACATTGTAAAGGTAGCAGATGGTAGTGTTTTTACCATTTTATATGAACATTTGGGTATGCGAAAGCTCTGTGCAAATTGGGTGCCGCGTGAGCTCACAGTCGACCAAAAACAACAACGAATCGATGCTTCGGAGGAGTCTTTGGCACTGTTAAACCGCAATAAAAAGGAATTCTATCGTAGATATGTGACAATGGATGAGACATGGCTTCACAATTACACACCAGAATCCAAAAGACAGTCAGCTGAGTGGACAGCAGTCGACGAACCGAATCCAAAGCGAGCAAAGACGCAACAGTCGGCCGGTAAGGTGATGGCGTCTGTATTTTGGGATACGAACGGAATAATATTCATCGACTATCTCCAAAAAGGAACCACCATCAACAGCGAGTATTACTGTGAACTTTTGGATCGATTGAAGGCTGAAATCGCAAAGAAACGGCCACATTTGCAAAAGAAAAAAGTGGTGTTTCACCAAGATAATGCACCGTGTCACAGATCGATGAAAACGATGGCAAAATTGAATGAATTGGGCTTTGAATTGCTTACCCACCCACCATATTCTCCAGATTTAGCCCCCAGCGACTTTTTCCTGTTTTCAGATCGCAAGAGAATGCTTGCTGGAAAGAAATTTAAGTCCAATGATGAAGTAATCGCTGAAACTGAGGCCTATTTTGACGAGAAAGAGAAATCGTACTATAAAAGTGGTATAGAAAAGTTGGAAAATCGCTATACTCGTTGCATCGCCCTCGAAGGCAACTATGTTGAATAAAAAAATCGAGTTTTGTCAAAATGTTTTTTTTTTCTTACTTATCCTACGGACTTATTGAACGACCTGTTATACTATTTTTTATTCGCCCCAAGCAAAATATTTTAAGAAAATTTGTTTATTCTAAATTAAAATTATAAATTTTCTTAAATTTTAAAATAAAAATATGTGGAACAAGTAACCTTTGACAAAATATTTATTATTTTTTCCAAATTATTGTGTAGCTATGACAACAAATGATAACAACTATTTTAATTGGATAATGAAATTTTGAATTTAAGGTTTGCTTTGATAAAAATTTTTATTTTTCATAGAATTTAAACAAATACAAATGCTTTTTACTTTTTTGGACGTAGCTATGACAACAAAATAAATAGTTGAAAAGTGATACTTTAAAGCCGCAAATCACAGTAATATAGTAACACTTTAATATGTAGGCGAATAAAAAAGTAGTTTATACCAACTTAAATAAAACTGTTCCGAAATTGTATTGATGGAGTTAGTTCGGATAATGTATTTAATTTGGTTCGATAATTTTTTTGAATTATTCTGTTTCTACTTAAATTTTTTATTGAAACTAATCTGACTTATCTAATTTTATTTGGACACAAAACTGTCTGACCCCGAAATACCTATTTCTAGCGGATATACCTGCCGCTGGGATCTTTTTAAAAGGTTTTGATCCAAACGACGGTTATAACGATTTTGAAAATCCATTTTTTTACTTAAACGCCTCTAGTTGCTTGTGTCAGATTTTGCTGATTGACGAACGTTCTTATCCAAGATATAAATAGAACCCTCATTTTCAGAAAATATTTCAGATCTAACTCAAAAAACGCGACCTTGAGATTGCTAGTCGTTTTTGTTATACCTCATATCATTTACATATATTAACATATTAAAATTTATTCCAGTAATAATAATTTAACTATAATAAAAACAACTTAAGTACAACACAAAACAATGTTTATTCGCAGAAAAAAACAATTATTTTGAGTTTACGAAATACAAATTAACTGATTACAACTGTCACCATTTTTTCGGAAAAAAGGCCTATTTCAAAAGGAAATTCAGAAAAATGAACACACCAACATTAGAAAATCTTCCGTTTGATGTAAGTTTCATTTAATTTTACTATAAAATATTTATTTTTTATCTCAGTTTTCTAAATAACGATTTCCATAGATAAATAGAAATATAAGGTTCTCTACATCATATATATGATAAAAAAATATTTCAGAAACTCGGATCAAACGATATAAGGACTCAAACTTTCAATTTCCAATACCTACGTTATCTAAAACAAAATTTTTGACTTTTCCGTAAAAGGTTGCATCTCGTTGCGTTGTAACAAATTATATATAATCAGCATTTTGGGTACTTTATAGTTTCTATCAGATAATTAATCATTCAGTTTTGAAGCGGGTTTTCCGGGCTTCAAAATTTGAGAGTTAATGAGCAGAGCAGAGCAAATAATCCTTCCAGTTATCTTTTTCAAAATTGGGATAAAATAGGAACCAAAATATTATATTCATTTTAGATTTTTGAACACCTGTGCCATTATCTTTCGTTAAATGATGTACATAAACTAAAGCTTACATGTAAAACGTTGAATAAATACTGTCACAATAATGTAGTGTACGATAAAATAAAAATAACAGTGGGAAAATATAATTGTGCTAAAAATACATCGAAACTAAGTGATCTATTGGAGGGGGACATGTATTTTGGAACAATTCATTTCGCTTATTGTGAACTAACACCATTATTAGAAGATTTTTTAGCTAAATTTGGATCACGAATTAAAAACATTATTTTCTACTCTGGAGATCTAATGGATATTCGGTTAATGTTTTGCTATCTATCGGATGTTCATTCGCTAATATTAAAATACGATAAAATAAACGAGGATAATTTTAAAACTGAGGAAATGTATAGTATGTTTAAAAACTTAACGGAACTTTCTATAAAAACATCATATTTTAGTGCAAGACGATTTCCAGCACTTTTCCAACATAATTCAATCAAAACGTTGAAACTAGAGACAAGAAGTATTCACGATGTTGATTTGTTTTACGATTTTCTTGCAAGGCATCGCCAAACTTTAACTCATTTAGAAATAATTTATAAAACCAATTCTAGGGATCGCTATAGCCATTTTAATAGACTATTTTCTATGAGTGAACTAAAACTACGTACATTCAAATTTTTGTACTGGGATCATAACCCGGATGATCTGTTTCAAAAATTTTATCAATCACAACCTTTGTTGGAAAATCTTTCGATAGTATTACAAAGCGAGTTACAATTAAAGATTATCTGTGATTATTTGTTAAATTTGCAGACATTCGAATGTTCGTCACGTTATGAGGATCGTGTTGAGGATTACAGTTGTTTATTAAATTTAAAGAAATTGAAATCTTTAACATTTAAGGAAGTCACAGAATTAAAACAACTTTTGAAAGTAAATATGCCAAATCTTCAATGTCTATCAATCACGAATCCATTTGATATTGAAACATTTGAATTGTTATCAGCCAACTTTAAAAATTTAGAAGAATTAAATTTGCAAGGAAGCCTTAAATACCATGGAATTCAATTAATTTTTAAAAACTTAACTAAATTAAAACGTCTCTCATTGACGATATATGATGCTATTGAATTCGAACCAATACAAAAAGATGAGACGATGTACAAAATATCAAACCTAAAAAATATAGAATTTTTAAAAATAGTAGCTGACAAGTTTCCTGAATTGTTGATAAATGATATTGCAGACCTAGAGAACTTAAAAGATTTGCATTTATGTGATTTTCATGAGACGACATCCAGATATGATGAATATCATAAGCTTGTAACATCATGTTCGAAATTGGAAAGTGTTTCTTTCAACTATATACCTGAGTTAGATAATAATTTAATCAACATAGTAACACAACATAGTAAAAAGTTGAAAAGAATAGAAATAGTGGGTTGTCCTAAATTAACAAAAGAAGTTAAGGCGATTATTGTCAACAATTGTAGGTTTTTAGAGGTAATGTATAATTATTTTATTTTTATAGATAAAAGTTAAGGCAAGCATCGTAAATTTCATTTTGATCCCGGTTTTTCTTGTGAGTAATGTCGTTTTTTTTTGCCAGAGCAGAAAAAGTGATTTTTTTTTCATAAAAAGAATATTAGTGTATTCTTTTCGGCTGTACCGAACAAATTTCAGTACAGTTCCAACTCCGAATTATTTTTTTTGTATTAAAATTCATTCCAAAAGAATAAAAAATTCGATAATTCGGTTGTGGAACTTGTTCGGTACAGCCGAAAAGAATACACTATATGAAAAAATTTGATTTATGTCGCGTTCTTTGGCAAAAAAAAATCGATCTGAGTTCAAAAAAATTAGCTGTCATATCAAAAAAATTGGCTTAAAACGGCCTATTTGTATTCTTTGGCAAAAAGAGATTGATTTTTTTTTATCTAGAACAAGTTTTAAAAATCTAGATTTTTCGGTAGATTATTTCAAATCAATTACAAATATATTGGGCAAGATTACTTTATCATAGGCCCCGGCCAATTTTTTTTTTATTTTATGGCACTTTTATAAGCATATTATAAATAATTTATAATTTTTTGAAAACCAGTCCCGGGGACCAAGATATAGGCCCTTGAAAAAAAAATATCGTATAAAAGTACACTTTTTTTGCCGAATGTTGCAATCCAAATGACGTTCAATGTTATTTTTGATATATAATTTTAAAGAATCAACATGAATAACTTAAAAAAATAATAATTATAACCTCAGAGGCCCAGGTTACGACCATTTCAGGCAAGATTACTTTAACTTAGGCGCGAGTGGATTTTTTTTTATTATTTTTATCGTAAATTAAGAAAATTTTGTAAAAGGGACAGTTTTGATCGTTTATCTCATAAGCACATAGGAAATAAAGCAAAAATAAGTAAAAAATAAATTTTTTTTGTCAAAACCAGTGTAATTTTGTATGGATTTTGCTTTTTTCAAAGGCCTGTATCTTGGACCCCGGGGCTCCGATACAACTCGTTTTGGTTTTATTCGCTTCAGTGAGTGATTCTCTATCAAATAAAAAAAAAATTCTTGGGGCCTAAGAAAAAGTAATTTCCCCATATATTGAAATATTAATTTTGCTTGTCAAATTTATATAAACAAAACAATCCCGCCATTTTAATTATTTTTATTTGTATTACTAAATTGTTTAAATTAATTTATTACTATTTAAATTACTAATTACTAAAAAAGTTATTAAAATTAAAATGATAAAACGAAAAATTTTTAAATGTAAACATAACCTAACCTTTAAATGTAAACATAACCTAAAAACAACTGAGAGAACTAGAAGTCATAACAATTTACCACTACATTTACAAAAGTAGATTGATTTATTTTATGCTGTTCGTTGGCAACCAAATAAATCAATATTTTTTCGATCAAGTCAAAGAACACGACATTAGTTTTGTAGTTGTGTTTATGAACTGTCATTTATACTAAGTTTACACCAGTATCTAATTTGCTACGTATCAAATTTGCTAGCCATTTTCACCATCATACTTTTTAAATGTGATACGGTAATGTAAACTCTTATTAATTAGGTATGACATATTAATTTTTAGCGCGTCTTTTTCATTGTTAGGTTTTTGGTTAGAAAAAAAGAATTTCCAAATATATTTTTTTATAAAAAACTGTAAACATTTATTGCATTCTTGCTAAAATTCTTTAATTTTAATTTCAGCAAAAAAAATCACATGAAACATAAATATATATATTTATAAAATAAGTTGATTTATTTTTATTTTAAATTTCATACCAAATTTTAGTGTTCACACCGTAAAAATAATACCTATTTGCTACGTACCTAATTTGATACGTAGCAAATCAACCTACCAAATATTTGGTACGTACTTTTATGATAACTGTTTACATCGACCATAGTCGACCTAATAAGTATAGTGTGTACCTATTAGATAATGTTGTTAATATTTAAAATTCATACAATGAAATTATGAAAGTTGTGTTCTATGAATAGTTTTAACGAACTCATAATATTTAACTTTGCGAACACATCCATTCTTTATGTTCTTGTTCTTTCTTGACGTTTATTGAATAAGCATCATTCTTTTATAATATATGAATAATAAAGCCATTGTTGAAATAATAATAAATCCTGGTTTTAATAGGTTTTGGGCCCAGGTATCGCGTTTAGTGTAAAGTATAAAAAAGAGACATTAAGTTTAGTCATTTTTAATTTAAAAAATAAATTAAAAAGACATTAAGTGTAGTCATTTTTATTGTGCGATTTCAACATGGCAGAAAAAGTCGACGTTGCACACGTGTGCAAATTTGATGGTCGAAACTACAATCAGTGGAAGTTTCAAATGAAATGTGATCTACGTGCTAAAGGCTTAGATGAAATAATGAGTGGAACGGCTGTGAAGCCTGAAGAAAATGAGAAAATACTGCTGCAATTGCAAAATGGATTAAAGATGATGCGAACGCCATGTTCACATTGACGTCCGCCATAGATCTAAAACAAATCACATTAATCGAAAATTGTAATTCGTTCAAAGAAATGATCACGAAACTAGATTCCATCTACCAACAGACTTCTGAAACCAATAAAATGTTATCACACGAACGGTTTCATCAATATAAAATGGATTCCAGAGACACAATTTCACAACGTGTTGAAAGTTACAATTTATGATTTATAAAAACTGGAAACACCCCACCAACAAATTTTCTAAGACCAAATAGTTAAATAGTCAGTTTATCTAGTGTTAAAAAACAAACAGGGAACGCACTTTTATTTTGTTTTATAAAAAGGACTATATTCTCAATAAAAAGTTTTTATTTTTCTATCAATATTCTAAGTACTACTATATCCTTTATAGGAAATTTAATCACAGCACGATGCTCAATATTTTCCAGTTTTCGAAGTTTTCAAAACAATTGTGCTTTAAATCACTCACAATGAAACAATTGATTTGAATGAAATTGTTGTTTGATACAATAGAGGTACAATAAAAAATGTCTAATACCCTTATTCCATGTTAAAGTTAATCCTTACCCGTAACCGAAAATTTACATAATAAAAGTGACGAAAAATATTAATATTTTCTTTTCTTGTGGGTTAAAAGGTTGAATTTTAAATATAACTTTTTCGAAATCTTTTTCTGAGACTCATACTCATGATCGACTAAATTTCAACGAGTAAAGTCTATCTCAACTAAGTTTGTTTAATTGCAGAATCTTGTAATAAGGGAATGTTACAAAGAAACATAATGATGTAAAAGTTCTGTGGAAATTACGAAATTACGGTAATAATTGTTAACTCCTATATAATTTAATTTTAATTTGCTTTTTTTTTATTTACAGCAAACGCAGCATACACTTTTTTTATAATTTTATATTTTGAATTTGAATTTTATATCTTTGAAATAAACTAAATAAAATATAGTTAGGTTTGCATATTAACACTTTTGTTTGTATATTTATTGCAGTTTACAAACCTCATTTTTAAAGTTTCATTTTTATAAGGAACAATATGGTGAGAGTATAGCGTGTTTTCCCATTACATCGATTAACTCGTAAACTATACATCCTATGAAGCTGAAATTTTAGATGCGTATAAACTCAACTTGTCCACTCAATATGACGAATATAAAAAAAATCCAAGCGGCAGGATGTCCACTAGAAATACGTAGATTTCGGTATCAGACAGTTTTGTTACTATATTGTAATGAATTTTATTGTTGAAAGCAACTTTGTGTTCGATAAAACTTACGTAGAAGTTGTAAAAACCATATATATGGCAGAAAAAATTACCCACTTATTGAAATTCGAAAATTGTTGTAAAATTTGTGGAAAGTGGTTCGGTGAAAAACAAGAGAAGCAAAATCGTAATAATCGTTCAGAAACATATTGCTATTGTAAGTGTAAGTTAGAGATTGCTAGCTGCGATTTTTGAATCGCGGGTTTTTTTCGGTTTCGAATCAGCTTCGAATATTCACCACGGTCGCTCGCAACAGCGACATAATTACCATGGCGGCCGATTTTTTTAAGGTTGTTTATTACGTCCGTCTCCCATTGCAGTTGTGTTCTACCTCGCGGTCGCCCACTCCCTGGGGTACTAACGTACATTTTTTGAATCACTCCAGACTGTGAATCGGCTCGTATAACATGTCCAAACCAAGCAATCCTATTAGAACGGATACAACCTATAATAGGACCCTCAAGTAGGTATCTGATCTCATTGTTATACCGTATTCTGTACTCTCCATCGTCTGTCATAAGTGGACCAAAAATGTATCGTAGGATCTTACGATCAAATACAGATAAATGCGATTCGTCATTTTGTGTAAGGGTACATGCTCGTGACCCATACATCACCACCGGTCTAATAAATGTCCTGTATAACTTGGGCTTGGTGGTAGTTGATACATACTGTGACCCATTGAGAGGCTTAATTGAGTATAGAAAGCTCGATTACCTGCTACGATTCGAGCTTTTATATCTGTAAGTATGCTGTTTTTTGAGTCAAGCATTGATCGCAAATATTTAAAAGATTCAACTACCTCAATTGGGTAGCGAAAATCCGAAATTCTACGTCCACGCCATGCTACCTGGGTAACGCTAACAGAATTATGTTGGTGTAGTTGAGAGGGGCAGAGTAAATACTGCTTATACTCAATGACTCTGCACCATGGTGAGTCATTGGCGCCATAAAACCAATGCAACTCAAGCGTCTGTTCTCCATGTTAGGGGCGGCTTGGAGCGGGCGTCTGTCTTGGATCAAGCGGCTCGCTATATAAATGTGTAGAAAGCACATGTTCTCCATGTAAGGGGCGGTTTTCAGCGGCTGTCTTGGATCAAGCGACTCGCTATATAAACGTGTAAAAAGGTTGTTTCATGGTGACCTTAAGATGCAGAACGAAGCCATTCACGAAAATTTGGGTTGGGCGAAGGGCTAACACCCCATTTTCGTAAAAAAATTATTTTATAGTTGTAATTTGTAAAAACCGTTTTCTTTACTAATTTTTTTTTTATATAGAAATTTTTGTATTAAACTGTGATAGAAAACTGTTGTTTTAAAATTTGAGAAAAACACTGGTTTTGATTTTTTTTCCCTTTATTATTTACTTTTTTAATTATTCAAATTTTCGAAGCCTGTGTGCATTCATGAATCTTTTTATATTTAAAACTAAAACACAAAAAAAAAAACAGAAATAAATTAAAAGAAAGATCACAAGATTTTGTTTTTTTAAAAATTGGTAACATTAAAATTTTATATAAAATAATTAAGGACAATTACATGAATTAAGTTCAAAATACCTGATTTTTTACTTCAAATATGCACTAAGAAAATTTATAACTACATATTAAAAAATTAAACAATTAACAAACATTTTTAAAAATTTTTTATATAAACACAATGGCAATTTTTAACTTTTGTTTTGATCGATAAGCGATCAAACTCTGATTATATAAAGTATAAAAGATTGGCAATTTATGTAATCTGTGATTTGAGTAGGTAAGAGTTTTATCTTTTAAGAGAAACAATTTTGAGATTTTTTTTTTTTTTGAGATTTTTTTAATATACGGAAATACTGTAATTATTACATATTATGACAATAATTGAGAATTTGTGAAGTGGTTTTGTATGGGAGGCTAAATTAGGACCATGTTTTGAAAAATGTATGCATGTTGTTAATTAATTTGTTGATTGGTTTGGAGGTTTAAACTTAGGAGAATTGGCTCTATATATATCTAATGTGTTATAATATTGTGTATGTATTGCGTTTACATCATTCTTTCTATTGCAAGTGTTAGGGCTATGTAGCAATATGTATGCTGACTCCAAATGCACACGTTTTTGAGTATTTTTTTCGGTATCTATCACATTAGCATCGTCATATTTAAACATATGACCAGTGTCAAGTGTATGTAATAGTAAGCCCGTTTTTCCATTGTCTTTGTGAGCATTATTTAAGTCGTATATATGGCCCGATATTCTTGTTTCTAGTTTTTTTGACGTTTGGCCGATATATGACGTTGGACAGTCAGAACAATCTATTTTGTATATGACGTGTGACTTTTGTGTGGTTTAAATTTTTTGTTTTTTGTTAGTGAATGAAGTTTTTCTGAGTGTTTTGTGTGGCTGGAAAGCTATTTTGATGTTAGGGTTATTTTGTGTGATTGTTCTTTTGATGTTTTCTGATATTCTGGGAATGTATTTTAAACTTGTGTAAGTTTTTTGAGGCAGATTATCCTGAGGTAATTGTATATCTGATGCGGAAACAATACTCATAGATTGCAGATCATTTTGTTGTATTAATGGTTCATTTGATGCTGTATTATTTGATTGTGGGACTATATTGTTTGTTTGTGCATTGGATAAGTTGTTAGAATGTTTTTGTCCATGTACAATTTTATTAACGATTTTTAAAGGGTAGTTATTTTTTAATAGGATTTCCTTTATTCTTACACAATTTTCATTTTCAAAGCTTTTATCACTAAGTTTTAAAATTCTTTTAGCTAGGTTTTTTTGCGACATTAAATTTTTGAAAATATGGATGTGCTGAATGAAAATTAAGTATGCGGTTTGTTGATGTTTGTTTTGAGTACCAATTTGTTACCAATTATTTTATTTGATTTTTTAATTAGTAACATGTCGAGATATGGAATTTTATTTTCAAAAGCTTTTTCATACGTGAATTTAATGTTATTATTGTAGTTATTCAATATTGATAGAAGGTCGTCAATTTTGTTTTCAGGTATGCTGCAGATCAGATCATCAACATATTTCTTAATAAATGATATCCCCGAGCCAAATTGAATTAGGGATTCGTCTTTAAGATGTTCCAAGATTAGATCAGATAATATTGGTGCCAATGGTGAACCCATTTGAAGGCCTTTTATCTGTTTGTAAACTTTGTTGTTATACACCAATACTCCACATTCATCAACACAAAATCTTAATAGATTCAAAAACATGTCTTTTGGAATATTTGTAAAATTTTCTATGTCGTCCCATCTTTTTTCAACTATGCCAATTGCCATTTCTATTGGTATGCTTGTAAAAAGTGAAACAACGTCAAAAGAAACTAATGTCTCATTTTCATGCCAATCTTTTATACTTTATATAATCAGAGTTTGATCGCTTATCGATCAAAACAAAAGTTTAAAAATATAGAGGGGCTGAAATCTCAAGCTCTGAGATATCAAGACTTCGGTCTGGGTTAAGGATTTTGGTATAGTTTTCGGCAAAAAACTTTTATGAGGACATGGTTTTTAGTTTTGGGCAGCGATGTACATCAAACATAACTCTTTGTTAAAGTACAAGTATTTTTTATCTCTGTTTAAAAATTTCTTACAAAACTAACACGAAACATCAATACGTTGCCGGAAAATTATAATCAAAATTCCAAAAATATTGTTAAATTAAATAAAATCAAACTTTTTCAAAATGCCAAAAATATTCCAAATATTAGAATAAAATCAAATATTTAAACTTTTTCTAAATTCCAATAATATTCCAAAAATTCTTAAAAATTCAATCTTTTCCAAAATTCTAAAAAGATTGCAAAAATTATTACAAAATCAAAAATTCAAACTTTTTTCAGAATTCCAAAAATTATAATTAAATCAAACATTTAAAATTTTTCAAAATTCTAAAAATATTTCGAAAATTCTTACAAAATCAAAAATTAAAACTTTCGCCGCAATTCTAAAAATATTGCAAAAATTATTACAAAATCAAAAATACAAACTTTTTCAAAATTCCAAAAATTTTTCAAAAACTATAACAAATTCAAAAATTTCCATGTCCAATCTCATTTTGAATTACATTTACGTCATAAAAACAGCTACATTTTTTTTCCCAAAAAATTGGCTAAAAAAATAAATGAAATCATTTTTGACTCACTTGACATTATTTTTTGACAAACTTATAATGCCATAATTCTCAATAATAATAATAATATATCATGTCATACGAACTATTAATTTAATTTTGTTCTAAAAAAATTTGGTAAAAAATAAATAAAAACCTTTCTTTTGACACACTTGACAACATTTTTTGACAAACTTATAATGCCATAATTCTCAATAATAATAATAAAAATTTCATTTCAAACAAACACTTTTATTTGTTTGCAAAAAATTAGGTAAAATACTAAATAAAAATCTTTTGACACACTTGACACCTTTTTTTTGACAAACTTATAATGCCATAATTCTCAATAATAATAATAAAACTTCATTTCAAACAAAGAAAATTAATTTTATTTTTTCCATAAAATTAGGTAAAAAATAAACAAAAATCTTTCTTTTGACACACTTGACAACATTTTTTTGACAAACTTATAATGCAATAATCTAGTTTTTGATCTCTTATACCAATCCCGACCATCAAGATTTCTCCAAATTTAATGTTCCTACTCGTAATCACTTAAAATGAACGTTTTTTAAGCCAAAAATATGAAAATTTGCTATTTTTGACACACATAATGATTTTTTTGACACACTTCCGGTACAGTTATCAAACACAGCGTCCTTTCGGACCTGTCCCTTGAGTATACCTATTTTTAGAAAAAAAAATTTTTGAAATCCCTCCAGCGGTTTTCCCTGCAGCGTAGGTAATGACGGCCGGCCGGACGGCCGGCAGACAGACATACATTTTTTTTTTTTTGCTTTTTTAGAATCAGGAGGTCCTAAAACGTCGAGAAATGTCAAAAAAAGTGGGGGTAAGAATTTCACTTTGAGCTCATGAATGTAATACTTAGGTCTTTCAGACCGAAGTAAAAATTGCCATTGTGTTTATATAAAAAAGTTTTTTAAAAATGTTTGTTAATTGTTTAATTTTTTAATATGTAGTTATAAATTTTCTTAGTGCATATTTGAAGTAAAAAATCAGGTATTTTGAACTTAATTCATGTAATTGTCCTTAATTATTTTTTAAAAATTTTAATGTTACCAATTTTTAAAAAAACAAAATCTTGGGATTTTTCTTTTAATTTATTTCTGTTTTTTTTTTTTTGTGTTTTAGTTTTAAATATAAAAAGATTCATGAATATGAAGCACACAGGCTTCGAAAATTTGAATAATTAAAAAAGTAAATAATAAAGGGAAAAAAAATCAAAACCAGTGTTTTTCTCAAATTTTAAAACAACAGTTTTCTATCACAGTTTAATACAAAAATTTCTATATAAAAAAAAAAATTATTGTCATGAATTCTGTACACAGGCCTCGGAATATCTCGGATTCATTTTTGGAACGACCTCGGAAACTGTACCCGGACTACGATTTAAAAATGGGAACCTGGAACGTGCTAAGCCTCAGAAGACCAGGAGATCTCCTAAAACGCACTCAACAAGTCGAGAGCTACGCACTGGATATAGTGGCATTACAAGAACTAAGATGGCCAGGCAGTGGAATCCATGAAACAGCGAAAGGATACACTCTGTATTATTGCGGTCATCAAAACGGAGGAGAATTTGGAGTTGGCTTTCTTATACACCGTCGCGTGAATCAGCATGTTATCGACTTCTGCCCAATTAATATGCGGTTATGCACACTGAGAATCCGCACGAAAAAATTCAATGTAACGATCGTCAATGTTCATGCACCTATTGAAGATAAAGCAGATGATATTAAAGACCTGTTCTTCCTAGAACTCGAGGAAGTCATCAATAACATCCCGCGGCACGATATAAAAATCGTGGTAGGTGACTTTAATGCTCAAATCGGTAGGATTGCAGAACTTAAAACACATATCGGCCCTAACAGCTTGCATCATACCAGCAACAATAACGGTTTTCGCGCAGCCGAGTTGGCTATGATGTATGATCTAGTAATTTCCAGCACTTTCTTCCCTCACAAGAGAATTCACAAGGCAACGTGGAAATCAAATGACGGAAGAACGGAAAATCAAATCGATCACGTCATGATCTCTAAGAGACACTCTACAAGTATAACTGACGTTCGATCATACAGATGTGCTGATATGGAGACCGATCATATGCTTGTCATCTTTAAGTACAAGTGCAAATTATCATCTACATTTAACAGACAAGCAAAAAAGACCGTGCGCTGGAATGTCGAAGCAATTGAACATCGGGAAACGCTGAATAGATATCAGGAAATAATAACACAAAACATAGAAGAGCATGACATCTCTTCTGAGATGCCATTAAACATACAAGAAGAATGGCAAACGCTTCAATCAACCATTATAGCAGCAGCACAAACTACAATCGGAAAACGATTACCGAAATCACACAACGAATGGTTTGACGACGAATGCTGCCAATCCGTTGAACATAAACAAAACTGCGAGAAAAATAGTTAACAAGGAACACCCGAAGCTCCCAAGCTGATTATCTATGCGCCAGGAAAGCCTCAGCAAAACTTCTACGTAAAAAGAAACGCGAACACACGAAGAGCTGCATCGAAAAAATCAACCAACATGCGGCCAACGGAAATTCAAAAGAGTGTTTTGCCAATGCACGGAATCTGACAAAAGATTTCCACCCAAGATCTGCAGCCATCAAAAATGAAAATAATGAACTCACAACAAGTGAACGTGATGTGCTGGCAGTGTGGCGATCCCACTTTCAAGACCTACTGAATAGGACGAATGAAGTTCATCCTATTCGAGCAATTGCTCCATCAATTGAGGAGATTTTTGTCCCTTACCCAGCAATAGAAGAAGTGGAAGCTGCCATTAAAAAACTGAAAAATGGCAAATCACCAGGCTTCGATAGAATTCCCGCAGAACTTCTGAAAAATGGAGGAGCAGCTCTAATCTCACGTATATACGATCTGATTCTTGCAATAACAGAAAAAAGAAATAATAAATGTAAGAAATAAATAAATAAAAGAAATAATAATAAATAAATAAAAGAAATAATAAATGTTACATATAAATTTAAAAGCCTAATATGTTTGAATAAAATATTTCCTTATATTACCAAATATAAATATTTTTAATTGTCCATACAACACAAATTTTAATCATATTGAATTACTTTAAGAACACCTTATATTCGGCTTAATTTGTTTTTTTATAAATTTTAACGATAAAAACATCACCTACTAGATATTGAAAAATTTTTAATTTAAATGTTCGCCACAAATATAAGATAGCAAATATTAATGTGTCTGCTAAGTGCTAACTATACGCTAAACTTATTTTGATTAATAAAAACTAAACTATAATTTCCTAAACTATGAAAACATATTCCTAAATGTGCCCAAACGATTGGTATATATGTATAATAACAGGGAATAACAAATTCGCCTGCTAACTATACGGAGGTTCAAAGCTATTTTGCTATTTTGTTCCAAACAAACGCAATTTGTCTGCAGTGATGCAACGGACATGTTCCAAACATATCCCACAAATTCAAATAATATGATTGAACAACGTTTAGCATAAAACTGAATGCACCCAAATTGAATAACGTTTAACAAAAAACTGAATGCACCCAAAAGGCTTGATGGTCATATCAAACATGTCAAATATCAAACTGACATTTAAATTAGTATAATAAAATATTTAATGCAAGTCAAATTTTATTTGGAAAATCGAGTAAATTAATAGCGGGGAGAATCTACAATACATTTTTTGATTGACTCTATATACATCTTTTGGTTTGATGACAGTTATAATAAGCTAAGTATGACATTTAAATCAGACTAACTTTTACACATTTTATGCTAAGTTTACACCAGTATCTAATTTGCTACGTATCAAATTTGCTAGCCATTTTCACCATCATACTTTTTAAATTTGGTACGGTTATGTAAACTCTTATTAATTAGGTATGACACATTTATTTTTAGCGCGTCCTTTTCATTGTTAATTTTTTGGTTAGGAAAAAATAATTTCCATATATATTTTTTTATAAAAAACTGTAAACAGTTACTATATTCTTGCTAAAAATTTTTCACTTTTAATTTCAGCAAAAAAATCACATGAAACCAAATATATATTTATAAAATAAGTTGATTTATTTTTATTTTAAATGTCATACCAAATTTTAGTGTTCACACCGTAAAAATAATACCTATTTGCTACGTACCTAATTTGATACGTAGCAAATCATCCTACCAAATATTTGGTACGTACTTTTTTGATAACTGTTTACATCGACCATAGTCGACCTAATAAGTATAGTACGTACCTATTAGATACTGGTGTAAACTTAGTATAAATTACTATTAATATTATTTCCCGCATTTAAGACGATTCAAATTTCAGTTTGTTTTTCTTGATGACGATCTAATGTGGAGTTCTTTCAGGGTTTTGATGTACATCCATTTTTAACTTGTCTGAAAGAACGGACAAACCACATGATTTTCATTATTGTTGTATTGGTAACAAAACATTTTCGATTTAAATTTACATTAAAATAATTGTGTAAACATAAAATATTTATTTACTTTATGCAGAATTTATGCTTAATTTTATAAAATTCACCTAATAATCACTAAAAACTATCCACAAATAGTAAATTCAAAAAATGGCGTCACGTTTGTTATTGTTTTTATACGTGTGTTTGTATTAGTTTTTGCTGGAAGACGAATTTATCAAAAAATCTCAATTTCATAAAATTGATGTACATCAGAAAAAACATCAAAAATTTGGTATGAAAGAACACGACCAATTAATTGATTTATATCAATTTTTTTTTATGTACATCACTTATTTTTTGTCTGAAAGAACTCCACATAAGTCTACTACTCAATCCTTGAGATCAGGTACGATTCATCGTCACCTTAATTTTAAACTTTATTGAGACATATTTTAACTTTCATTGATACAATATTTTTTTTATAGTTTTTGCGGAGAGTACAAGTTCTTACTCAGAATTAACGAAATTTGTATTCTTATGTAAAAAAAAGCAATACAAAAAAAATTTCTAGAATTCGGAGTCGGAACTTGTACCGCGGTAATAAGTAGAAAAGATTTCACTATAAAAAATAATAGTGAATTCTTTTCAGCTGTACCAGTAAATTTCAGTACGGTTCCAACACGATGAACTTGTCCAGTGCAGATGAGGTCTTTCATCCTGAGCGAACACAATAGCGTCATCCGCATAGAGTACAGTTTTTGAACCGTTATACGAGCAAGTCTTAATGAATGTATGTGTTGACCAGCCATTGCCCTAAGATGGACCCTTGTGGAACGCCCTAATTCACTGGAATAATATTAGATCGCTGATATCATGCGCTGATTGTTGATTTCGATAAACAGCTTTCTGTTCGAAAGGAAACTTTTTAGTAGACGAAGTAGATGATGAGGACTGTTAGGTCTATGGAGTTTGTAAGTTCGGCCATGTAAGTTTGAAGACTTTTTCTGAATCTGACGAACAGGAGACTGTGCATTTTTTGTTGTTTAGGCTTTTAGAATGTTATCCTGAAGGTAGAGAAGCACGTGTCCGGTGGAGTGCCCGTTCCTAAATCCGAATTGGTCATTAGGTATAATGTCGTTTTCATCGAAAGGGCAAGTAATATTTGCATGGTTATTTTTTCCAAAATTTTACCCATGTTGGGTAGCAGAGAGATGGGTCTTGAATCTTTAATGTGACACGAAGAGCTAATTTTTGGAATGGGAATAAGTTCGGGAAGAGGCCGTCATTGATGCAGTTGTTTATGATGATAGTCAAGTGGTCCGATAATTGTTTTATTCCCTTTTTAATGAAAAAATAGAATATTTTGCCCGGGCCAGCTGATTTTTTGTTATTAAAGGATTTGATTATGCAGAAATGTTCGTAGAGTATTTCTCGATTCACTAGATTCAGTGCCGTGTTCAGATGTGAGAATTCAGGTAAGTGCATTTCATTGTTAAAGGAGAGTCTATTCCATGTATCGATGACCTTATTTATCGTACCTAGCCTGAAATATACAATTGTTTTCCTATAAATGTTTTTGTAATATTCTGAGAAAGTGTTAATTTTATTTCGTAAGTCACTCGTACGTGGTGAAATCGTCGTAGGGTCTCTAAGTTGGTCTTGCAGGATTTTCTTCCCGTTATTTGGTTAATTTCTTTAAAAACATAACGGAAGGGTTTATTGGCCTCTAGTCTTTTCCTGAAGTTAGTATTCTTTTTTTTCAATATCTTATTTTTTATGCATAAGTTGAGGCATTCAATTCTCGCCTTGAGCTCTGAATATTCGTGGTTGATTCTATTTCTATGTTCATGAAGTATTCTTTTTAATTTGGTAGACCAAATTTGATTCAGTTTGAGCATCTTCATAGCCACATCAGATATGTTGCCATATTTTAGATCCTTAGGTTTGATTTGTTTAGACTTTAGAGTATTTGGAAGTTACCTTTAATATGGCTGTGTGAATAGCATTGATATAGTTTTCTATTTCTTGAAGTTTAGTTATTTAGCTGACTTATTGAGACACTTCGAGGAAACTAAGAACACATCGATGAAAGGCGAAGATCTCGGGAACGTCGGATCCGGTGGGCTTACAATTTCGAAGTCGAACCAATTGTGCTCCTCTAAGATTACCGACAACTGGTTACCATTTAAGTTATTTTGGTTGTCGCCCCACTTTTTATTAATTTAAAATGATTAACCTCTTCTCTACTCCTGAAAATATTAAGTAATTTATCGAATTCTTGATTCATCCTCTGCCCTATGTAGGTTACATGGTATATATGGCACTTACCAAAAGAGAGCAATTTGTTTTGAACATGCCGATATGTTTAATTTCAACTAGCGTAGCCGAAATTGTTTGACTTTCGAAAGGCATTATTTTAAAATTGATATCATTCTTCAGGGGGATAGCAGTGACCACGTTGTTATGATTTCTGATGATATTGTAATTATCAAGGGAAAGCTTATGTCGATTATTAAGATGAGTTTCGGAAATAATGGCTGCTGTCTGGTTTATAAATTTTACAACTTCAAATAATTGAATGCAGACGTTTATGATTCGAAAAGAGTGAGTTGACATTCTGCGCATAGAGTAGAAGATTTGGACTTTCCATTTATTTTTGGGTTATAGAAATTACGAATTGCAGGTATTCAGCCGCCCTTTGACCCTCTCTCTTGATGAGAACATATTTAGCTCAATAACATCTGTTCCTGATAATCGAATTGGATGAAATTTGGTACATAAGCATTTAGTACGGTTCACAACAGTTCTGCCTCCCAACTTCCGGTTTTTCACATCCAATTAAATGTTATTTTTACTTTTTCTCGTGCAACATAATTTATGTTTGTTGGGATACTACTGCGTTCTTTAATGTTTTTATAATTAGAACTATGCAAAATCTATTACATTGGTTAGCCTTTAATTAAAGTATTTGATGGTTATTAGCTCACTATATATCCAGAACACTGTTTCCAGAAATGTCGTGAAGTCAGCTTATGAATCAGCGTCGCAATATTTTTAAAAGTTTGTTATTTTTTTATTTTTAGTGTATAAAAGGAAAGGCTGGCTATGAAAGCGTTTTTATAGTAATAACTAAAATCCCGAAAAGTATTCATCGACTACAATCTAGTAATCAAGGTTTACCTTTTTTTTTTTTTTTCAAAATACGGAATATTTCCTATCACGGAAAATTATATAGAACCACCTCGACATCTTTAGCGATATAATGCAGTTCAAACCATCCAAATACAATAAGCTGTTTCGAAGGAATCGGCGAAAATACATTAAAAATGTAGTTCTTTTCAATTTTCTAGTAAGCGGTGTTTTTCACACCATAGATAAAAATATGGGACCATTACGGAACCTAACTTAATACATTTCGGAACCTAATTTGATAGAATACAGTGAAGCATAGAACATCCTTCTTTTTTTAAGTCGGCTAAAAAATTCAAATTCCGTAATAGTGAGGAATGTAAACGATCCGGAATGTATGTGAATGTATGAGAATATCTATACTAACTGTGGCTGAATTTATTTGAAAATTCATCCACAATATTTAGAAGAAAACAGCATTATCAAAATAATCTGAGATATGGCATTAACGAATCCCACAAATTTATAAATCCAACGTTTGGTATTTATTTTACAATGTTCATTCTCTCTCTTGTTTTTGTTTGATAAATGCGTTTTGTTTTTCCAAAATAAAATAAATTTCGTGTAATTAATTAATTGTAAATCAATTTAGTATAATTTAAAAATAAATTTTATATAGGCCTTTTTATAAAAAAAATTCAAAAAGGAATAAATAATTTTTTTATCGAGAGTGTGGCGCACACAGCCTTTATAAATTTATTAGATATTGCTAGTAACGCTTAGGAACAATAAGTTGAGAGTTGGTGGGAAGTAAACACACGTTGTTTCATTCTCAATAAAAAAAGGTTCACTAAATATATTTTGTTTGGCATTATCCTAGTTTATCCCTCCAAATAGATTTGCGTTTTTTTTTCAGATAAATAGAAAGATTAGGTCCTCTGCATCCTAATTATGAAAAAAAAAATTTGCGGAAATGAGGGAGTCAAAAGTTATAAAGGATCAAACTTTCAATTTTACCTTGGTCCCCCCTTTGGTTTTTTAAACTTTGAATTGATTTTTTTTTGACTCAATTCTGCGATCTTACACAATTTCGATCAGAGATAGCACCGAACCCCCCTCAACGCGCCCCCCCCTTCCGCGTCCCCCACCCCACGCGTCCCCCTCGCGCAGGGGACGCGGAAAACGCGGGGGGGGCGCGTGGGGTGGGTCGCGTTGGGGGGTCGGTGCTATCTCTGATCGAAATTGTGTAAGATCGCAGAATTGAGTCAAAAAAAAATTTAAAAATTGAATTCAAAAAACCAAAGGGGGGACCAATGTAAAATTGAAAGTTTGATCCTTTATAATTTTTGATAAATAAAAATAAAAAAAAAATGAAAAAAAAAAAACTAAAAAAAAAACCAAAGGAGGGACCAAGGTAAAATTGAAAGTTTGATCCTTTATAACTTTTGACCCCCTTATTTCCGCAAATTTTTTTTTTCATAATTAGGATGCAGAGGACCTAATCTTTCTATTTATCTGAAAAAAAACGCAAATCTATTTGGAGGGATAAACTAGGATTGTACCTTTTGTTTTTATTCTTATTAATTTGCCGTCTGTGCAATCAGCTTCCAATCATCTCGTTCCATGGCCAGTTGACCCCAGTTTCGACATCCTATATCACGAAGGTCCTGGATGATGTCATCACGCCAGCGTTGTCTAGGTCTTCCTCTTCGACGAACACCAGCTGGTTTTTGTTGGGACGCTTTTTTTTATCATTCTATCTAATGGAGCCCTTTCTACATGACCAAACCATCTAATTCGGTTGAATTAGAAGAATTCGATTACATCACAGTCTCCAAGAAGCTGTCTGATTTCATGATTCGTTCGGATTTTATACTGATTTTCAGCAACTTTACATGGACCATAAATTGTTCGTATGATCTTTTTCTCGAATGTGTTGACAAAATTCTACAATCGGAGGATTTCAGTGTCCAGCTTTCACTTCCAAATGCAAGCACAGGTCAGATTAATGCTTTGTAACGTGTGAGTTTACAAAGCTGCAAAAGATGTTTTGAATTTTGATCGCAAAAGATTTTAGCATGTGTAGAAAACTCTGTGGCACGGGTTTTGGTATCGGCCTGCATGTCATTTTTTATTACAGACCCGAGGTATTTGAAGTTTATCACGGCGTTTTACTTCATAGTCGCCTGTATCCAGATTGGCTGTTAATGCACTGAGCTGTTTCAAAAAAAAATTCTCTCCACAGCTCTGCTCTACACTGCTCTGCACTACACTACTCTGCTCTACACAAGTCTGCTCCTAAAGCACATTCAGCCATAACACTAATCTTAAAAAAATTCATTTATAACCGGTCAAGGGAATTCGTTTAAAAAATGTTTTGCCAACTTAACTAAATAATCAAAACCAATATCTTTTAACTAAAGCTTCTAAGATATTTTTAATTCATATTTTTACAAATAAAAAAGTTCAAGTGGTAGGGTATCCGCTAGAAATAGTTAGAGTTCTTGACCAGACAGTTTTGTGTACAAGTAGAATCGCATGTATCAGATTAGTTTATATAGGATTTATCTAAATTAGTTTGTACCACAGATCATATGTGTGACAATGTATGACAAAATATTTAAAAAAAAACTGCAAGTCTTCCCATATGGCTTAGGAGCCATACAATTACCAACAAATATCATAGTTCATTTTGATTTCTAAAAAACTAATATTTTCCTATATTTGCATATATTTGCAATAGTAAACATACAAATCTTTTTATTTTTTTAATTTTTTGTTATTACGTAATAAGTATAGTCAAATATAAGAAACATTTTTTTCGGCTTATATGTTTTTGTTGGAAATTGATAGATTTTTCCAAAGATTCTAAATTTATAAATTTTTTTTTAAAGGTTTTGATCCAAACGACCTGAAAATCCATTTTTTTTACATAAACGCCTCTAGTTGCTTCTGATTTTGCTGATTGACGAACGTTCTTATCCAAAATATAAATAGAACTCTCATTTTCAGAAAATATTTCAGATCTAACTCAAAAAACGCGACCGTGAGATTGCTAGTCGTTTTTGTTATACCTCATATCATTTACATATATTAACATTAAAATTTATTCCAATAATAATAATTTAACTATAATAAAAACAACTTAAGGACAACACAAAACAATCTTTATTTGCAGAAAAAAAGAATTATTTTGAGTTTACGAAATACAAATTAGCTGATTACAACTGTCACCATTTTTCCGAAAAAAAGGCTCATTTCAAAAGGAAATCCAGAAAAATGAACACACTAACATTAGAAAATCTTCCGTTTGATGTAAGTTTCATTAAATTTTACTATGCAATATTTATTTTTTATCTCGGTTTTCCAAATAACGATTTCCATAGATAAATAGAAATATAAGGTTCTCTACATCATATATATGATAAAAAAATATTCCAGAAACTCGGATCAAACGATATAGGGTGCGTTCACAACGCTCAAAATTACCCTCCATCCGTTCCACTTGACGACGACGGTCGTTGTGGTCGCGGTTAAAACGTCACTAATGACGTCATAATTTTCGCTTACATCAAGCTCACAACGACCCATCTCAAACGGTGGGTTGAAGTGAGTGTTGATAAATTTAGCGACATTTTTAAAATGTAAAGATGGCGAAAACAAAAATAAATTTGTATAAATCTTTTCTTACATCAAATAATTTATATAAAAAAGACAAACTTGTATTTCATGTATAAAAGTTTTTTTATTGGGCGTGCAACATAATTATTAGAGTTTATTGTTAAGACTTACAAATTGTAGCATTTAAAATTTACACTTTCTACCGTAATTTCTTGGTGGAATTGCATTCCATAAAAAACTTTTTATTATTTAATTTTATTCCACAATATTTTATTTAATTCACTAGTACTTTCGCTTATTGCATCTTCAGGTGATTAGAATCTAAAAGTGATTTTGTCATAACTTTATATACATTTTAGGTCGTATCAATAAAACAGTAACAATAAAAAAATAAATATAATTACAATAAAGACACCTAATAATAAACAGTAAAACTAATTACAATAAAAGTAGGTAATAAAACAATCAATGATTTGAAAACTAATTTAAGGTCGACTTAGACCGGCACCTTTTGGTTAGGTTTTGGGGAAAACCCATTGATAATATTCTTTTTGAAATGTATTATGAATTATAATATTTTTTTTTAATAAAATGTGTTGTGTAGTAGGAATTACAATATGTGTCACAATAACACATAAAAACCTTTTAAGACCAAGGTCCCACAAAAACATACGTTCAAAGGTGTTGATGGACGTAAATCTTTCTTTTTTTGTTTTTTTTTATATTTTTTGGTAAAGAATGGATAACTAAACAAAAAATCCTATCACTGACAAAATATGACATAGGCCAATATTTTATGATAGAATAGAGAAAATAAAATAAATTAAAAAGTAAATAGCAAATTTTTACAAAAATTTACTGAAACAAAACAAAAAAGTAGTTGCCAATAATCCAGCCGGTTGCATATTCCTTGATCCTGTGATGCACCGTCTTCTTAAAGATTAAAGCCCACACATAGTTATATGAAGGCTCGTTTCTTCAAGGAAGCAATAGCGTCTCATCATCAAGGATTATTTTACAGCTAAGATTGAGTGTGCTGCCGTTGACTGAATACAGTTCATCCGCCACCACCCCTAAGATGTCACCTTGGCTAGTGATATCTCACTGCTATTGCCAGTGGTATGTGATATCTCACGTTAACTCGTATGTCAATAGCAGGGACTGGAGTACGCGGGTACTACGTGTCACACCCGTAGATCAAAAATAAAAAAAAATTTCAAAACAATAAAAACTGATCCCTCCATTCGGAAAATATAACATCTGTTCAATTAAACTAAGTAAGGACAAGATATTTATAGAGAAATTCCACGTCACCGCAACAGCATTTGTTCTAGCATCCGGACTGAGCCCCTCCGATTTCGATAAAATTTTATACACAGATAGCCAATGACGAAATAAAAATACTGTTTCTTTCGAAAAATGGAATTTCGCTCTGGGGATTGAATTCTTGTTTTATAGAAATTTAATTATTTTAAGGATACAAGCTAAGTATGCTTTTTACATAATTGACTTTTTCTCGAAAAAGAAATCCGAAATTAAATCGAAAAAGAAATCCGAATTAGAATTATAAATCCCATTTCTACCTGTAACCTGTCCGAAATTAATTATAAATGAATGTACCTGAAATATATTAAAACTGATGCTGAGAAGTAAAGAGTGAGAAAAATTATGTGAAATAAAATGCATGTTGTATTGAATTTATATAATAATTAACATTTTATTTTTATTCTAAGTTGTGTAATAAAAACAATATACATTTATTAATAATATAAAATAATATAAAAGAAATTAAAAATATAAAATAAATTTACCTTGCATATTAACGGCGTATCTGAAAAATCCTAGTTTTAGCTGAATTAGAATATATTTTTGTGAGCCATGTTTTTTCATCTTTGGGTATAAACGCATGAAATGATTGTGTACCTTTTATAGTTACAGCCTCTCTGTATCTTGCTTCTAGCCGTGTTTTCATTTCTATATAATAATTTTACTGGTGTATGCAAAATTCATTGATGATTGCCATTTTGTTGCCCATTCATAAAGATCCATAGGGGTTTGAATAATATTCTTGTTAGACAAACTTTATCAATGAGCACCTCGTTTCAATGTACCTCCTATTCCATCACACGGTCTTTTTCCATGACTGGTAGCGTTGAAGTGCCACTCTGCGTCTATATTAAAATCTGATTTGTGGTAACATAGATTTATAAAACTATATATATTTTTATTCTGAGATCCAGGACCATCAGTCATATACACTTTTTTCAGGATGTTTTATTTTATCTTTTATAAAATCAATCATTTGTGATATGAATAGATACACTGTCACACTATCATGTTCAGTTATATCAGACATAATGACAAAACTTAAGTGATCGATACCTTGACTAGTAGGTGAATTATAATACATTAAAAACGGTTGAATCGTAGATTGCGAATTATTGCAATGATAACTCTGCATAGAATCTTGAATGCAAAAAGAGCAATTTTTCGAAAAATCGCCAAGTACTAAGCACTCTCTCGCTTTTAAGTTTGCTTTTGTGTTTTCCAAATACTTGAACTGTTGTTGTGCCATAAAATGGTGAGGTATTAATAATTTTAATTTATGTATAAATGCTGAAGAAGAATCGATGAACGTGTCCAAATTGCATCGATCAGTGGTATTCAATTGCATGTATTTCACCTCAAAAATTCCATTAGTTTTATAACTTTCATGTAATTTATCAGCCCGTTCTTTAAGATTTTCAACACATTCCACACATTGACATTCATAATGTTATTTACCACAACTAACAAATTTCATTTCACCATATACCAGTGAAATTATTATATAGAAATGAAAACACGGCTAGAAGCAAGATACAGAGAGGCTGTAACTATAAAAGGTACACAATCATTTCATGCGTTCATACGTGAAGAATACGTTTTTTCATAGATGAAAAAACTTTGCTCACAAAAATATATTCTAATTCAGCTAAAACTAGGATTTTTCAGATAAGCCGTTAATATGCAATGTAAATTTATTTTATATTTTTAATTTCTTTTATATTATTTTATATTATTAATAAATGTATATTGTTATTACACAACTTAGAATAAAAATAAAATGTTAATTATTATATAAATTCAATACAGCATGCATTTTATTTCACATAATTTTTCTCACTCTTTACTTCTCAGCATCAGTTTTAATATATTTCAGGTACATTCATTTATAATTAATTTCGGACAGATAGAAATGGGAGAAAAATTCAATTATGTGAAAAGCATCCACACCCTCAAATACTTAACTTGTATCCTCAAAATAATTAAATTTCTATAAAACAAGAATTCAGGCGGTTTTAGTTAAATAAAATGGATTTAAAAAAAAAATTTGAAAAAACGTAAATTAAAATTTTGTAAGAATTGTATTTTCAAAACGAGAAATTATGTACTTGGGAAACTTTTGTTTTAAATTACGAACTAATTAAACATTTTTTTTCTGGAAAAAAAGTGGTAAAAGTGAGAGTGCCAGTTCCAACAGTGCCATCTTTGAAAATATTTTTTAACTTTAACACAGTTTTAAAAAATTATTAAAAAATTTTAACTAATTTTTTTTATAATTGCTATTAATAACCTTTCCAATGAGCTATAAATGACTTAAATCGGTTTAGTCAATCGTTAGCAATCGATATTCAAAGATACTCATGTTTCGCAAACCCCTAAAACTTTGCCACCACCCTGTATCATCCCCAGAGCGAAATTCCATTTTTCGAAAGAAACAGTATTTTTATTTTGTCATTGGCTATCTGTGTATGAAATTTCATCGAAATCATAGAGGGTCGGGAACATCGATGTTGCGGTGACGTGGAATTGCTCTATAGCTTTATATGAGAGGTTGTAATAATGGGGATGATGTGACATCGATCGATTGATCGTTGAGGATTGAATTAGGGTTTTGTTGCTTCAGGCGGCTAATTTCTAAGGACTCAAGTGCGTTCATGATCCTTCCTTTGCTTTGGAAATATATTATTTCACAATTAGTGACAATATTTAATGTATGTCGGGTTTCTTTGAGGTGGCTAGAAAAATTAGAGGTAGAGTAGAATTGGGGTTGTTTGAAGGAATGTGTTTGCGCCATCTCTTTTTAAATTGCCTGCCCGTTTGACCTACATACGCTTCATCACATGAACCGCAATTTAGTTTATAGATACCGGAACGTTTTCAGGGGTCTATTTTGTTTTTGGTATTGCAGAAAATGTTGCCTAGTCTTATGGGGTTAAGGAATACTGGGATATATTTAGTAGCCAATGCTTTTGCGATATTTATACTAACTTCTCCTAGATAATTGATTTTACAATATTTTTTGTCTGGGTCTATGGATTTTTGGTGTGGGTAAATGAGTTTGAGTGCTCTTTTTCTAGATTTTTTATTGAGAATGGATGTGATGAGGTTATCCTGGTAGCCATTATTTACTGCAATCTGTTTGATTGTATTGAGTTCAGTAGCAAAGTTAGTCTGGGGCATTGGGATAGAAAGGAGTTTGTGAACCATATTATGAAAGGATGCGTGTTTATATTTGGATGGTGTGATAGAAGTACTGTGGATAAAGGTATCGCTAAATGTGGGGTTCCGGAAAAATTTTGAACTCATGGGTTCCATTAGAAATGTTGATGGTAAGGTCTAAAAAGTTTATTAGGTTGTTTTCAATTTCCATTGTAAATTGAATATTTTGGTTTATTTTGTTAATATAATTGAGAAATAATGAAAGTTGTCTTTCTGTACCAGTCCATAAGCATAAGATATCATCCACATATCTATACCAATATCGAATATGTTTGCGGTGGCGGTTGTTAGATAATATTGAAGATTCTATGTAATCCATAAAATCGTCTGCTAAGAGAGGTGATATAGGGGATCCCATCGCTAGTCCGTCGCACAGTGGGATTTGTTCATACAATGTTTGGCAAAAAATATAAGGAGTGCTCGTAGAATGTTGAAATTTTGCTCTGAGCCTTTGGTTAGCTCAATTAAGAAAAATATAAAGTTTCATCAAAATTGACCACGCCCACTACCACACCGCCCATAGAACCCAAAATTTATTTTTGGCCCAGTTTTGAAATTTGGCACAGAGCCTTTTATTACCTCAATTAAGAATAAAACAAAGTTTCATCAAAATTGGTCACGCCCACTACCCACCGCCCATAGAACTCAAAATTTCATGATTTTATGATTTTATAAATATTATGATTTTATAAAAGATTATTAATTATTTAAACTTTTTTTTTTTTTAATTGATAGTATGGAGTCTTACCTTTCATTTTATTATAGCGGGAGCACCTAGCACGACCGAGCAACCTTTTTTTTCGTCCAAGGAAGTTTGCAATCACGGCATATTATAGAACCAATTTTATTCTATCATATCTTTTAAACCATATGAGCGATCTTTATAATTTTTTTTTTTAAATACGCAGAAAAGGCTATATTTGAAAATAATTACTATTTAGATTAGAGCAAAAAAGTTATCTTACGTACAAACACTATAGAAGTGCGTAAACAGTTTTCAATATTTTGGACCAAAATTTACATGTGACTTTACTTCATTATTTCAAAGACAAATAAACGTTTTTTTGGGATACAATTTATGGATTCTTCATACTGAATCAATTTTCTACAAAACTGCATCATTACATTTTTAAATTTTATGTGTCGAAGAAATTACTTATTGCACAAAAAATCCCACTGTGCGTCGTTCTGTTGGTATAAAGAGTTTTAAAATGTGAAATAATTTTGGGCAATGCAAGTATGGATTGCAACCTCTAATTCAGATTTGTATATGGTAGAAGTTATGGGTGATGACTAACCAATGTTAGAAATAAATTGCTTGCACTTTTTTATAGGAATTTATGAAAATAAGCTAACCACATCGAAAGAAACCAAGTGTGCGGTTTTGGGAACAACAACTTCTTTTATACTGTCTACTAATTGGATAGAGTTTTTAACAGTATATTTAGTTTGGAAATTTGTAACTTCTATGAACTTAAGATTAAGGTACTTGGCTAACTTATACGCTGGAGCGTTAATGTAGGAGACCACTGGTCTAATTGGGATGTTGTTTTTGTGAAGTTTTGGTTGACCATACAACAAAGGGGTGTTGGGTTCATATTGGTTAATTGGAACTCGGACTTATTGTCAAAAAGGGAGCAGTCTTTAATAATCTTTTTAATTTGTTGATTATACTGTGGGGTAGGATCGGATCTTAAAATGGTGAAATCACAAGGATTCAAAAATTAAATAACTTTTAGACAAAATAACTTTTAGATTCTAATCACCTAAAGATGCTATAAGCGAAAGTACTAGTGAATTAAATAAAATATTGTGAAATAAAATTAAATAATAAAAAGTTTTTTAATTATTAAATTGTAGCATTCACTTTATTTGTTCAAAATCGCCATTTTTTTTTTTTACGTCAACGCCTAAAACGATCACATAATCCATTCCACTTGAGTTTACAATTGTAACGCTCAGAAGCAAGTGGGACGGAAAGAACCGCGGTCGTGAGCGATTGTTTTGAGTGCTAAGTAGAACGCACTCATAAGGTACTCAAACTTTCAATTTCCAATACCTACGTTATCTAAAACAAATTTTTTGAATTTTCCGTAAAAGGTTGCATCCTGTTGCGTTGTAACAAATTATAAATAATCAGCATTTTGGGTACTTTATAGTTTTATCTGATAATTAATCATTCAGTTTTGAAGCGGGTTTTCCGGGCTTCAAAATTGGAGAGTTTATTATAAAAAAACTTAAAAAGGGGACCTAAAACTGAATGTTTGACACCCTATAGCTTTGACCTGAGAATTTTTTTTCACAAATATGATGCAGAGAATATAATCCTTCCAGTTATCTTTTTCAAAATTGGGATAAACTAGGGACCAAAATATTATATTCATTTTAGATTGTTGAACACCTGTGCGATTATCTTTCGTTAAATGATGTACATAAACTAAAGCTTACATGTAAAACGTTGAATAAATACTGTCACAATAATGTAGTGTACGATAAAATAAAAATATCAATACATTATGATGATGTAGCTGAAAATGGTACGTCGAAACTAAGTGATCTATTGGAGAGTGACATGTATTTTGGAACAATTTATTTCGAAGATTGTAAACTAACACCATTATTAGAAGATTTTTTAGCTAAATTTGGATCACGAATTAAAAACATTACTTTTTCCTATATAGATCTAACGGATATTCGGTTAATGTTTTGCTATCTATCGGATGTTCATTCGCTAATATTATATGATCCCTCATACAAAAATAACGATACGAGTTTAACAATTGAGGAAATGTATAGTATGTTTAAAAACTTAACGGAACTTTATATAAGAACATCAACATCATATTTTAGTGTAAGACGATTTCCAGCACTTTTCCAACATAATTCAATCAAAACGTTGAAACTAAAGACAGAAAGTATTCACGATGTTGATTTGTTTTACGATTTTCTTGCAAGGCATCGCCAAACTTTAACTCATTTAGAAATAATTTATATAACCAATTCTAGGGATCGCTATAGCCATTATAATAGACTATATTCTATGAGTGAACTAAAACTACGTACATTCAAATTTTTGTACTGGGATCATAACCCGGATGATCTGTTTCAAAAATTTTATCAATCACAACCTTTGTTGGAAAATCTTTCGATTGCATTACAAAACGATTTACAATTAAAGATTATCTGTGATCATTTGTTAAATTTGCAGACATTCGAGTTGTTGTTACGTTATGATGATCGTGTTGAGGATTTCAGTTGTTTATTAAATTTAAAGAAATTGAAATCTTTAACATTTAAGAGCGCCACAGACTTAAAACAACTTATGAAAGTAAATATGCCAAATCTTCAATGTCTATCACTATCAATCACGAATCCATGTGATATTGAAACATTTGAATTGTTATCAGCCAACTTTAAAAATTTAGAAGAATTAAATTTGCAAGGAAGCCTTAAATACCATGAACTTCAATTAATTTTTAAAAACTTAACTAAATTAAAACGTCTCTCATTATTGATGTGTGAATTCGAACCAATACAAAAAGTTGAGACGATGTACAAAATATCAAATCTAAAAAATATAGAATTTTTTAAAATAGTAGCTGACAAGTTTCCTGAATTGTTGATAAATGATATTGCAGACCTAGAGAACTTAAAAGATTTACATTTATGTACTAATGAGACGACATCCAGATATGATGAATATCATAAACTTGTAACATCATGTTCGAAATTGGAAAGTGTTTCTTTCAACTATATACCTGAGTTAGATAATAATTTAATCAACTTAGTAACACAACATAGTAAAAATTTGAAAAGAATAGAAATAAGGGGTTGTGATCAAATAACAAAAGAAGTAAAGGCGATTATTGTTAAAAATTGTAGGTTTTTAGAGGTAATGTATAATTATTTTATTTTTATAGATAAAAGTTAATCCAAACATCGTAAATTTCCTTTTAATCCCGGTTTTTCTTGTGAGTCTAATGTCGTTTTCTTTTTGCCAGAGCAGAAAAAGTGATTTTTTTTTTCATAAAAAGAATATGAAAAAATTTGATTTCTGTCGCGTTCTTTGGCAAAAAAAATCGATAATTAGCTGTCATATCACAAAAATTTGCCTAAAACGGCCTATTTGTATTCTTTGGCAAAAAGAGATTGATTTTTTTTTATCTAGAACAAGTTTTAAAAATCTAGATTTTTTCGTAGATTATTTCAAATCAATTACAAATACATTGAAATATTAATTTTGCTTGTCAAATTTATAAAAACAATCCCGCCATTTTAATTTTTTTTATGCTTCACAATTATATAAAGTTGTTATAATGTCTAGGATACGCTATATATAAATACATTCATAAATCCGGGGCGTTATGAGAGGGCATTATGAATTAGGCATTATGACTAAATGAGAATTATGCCCTCTCATAAAATAATTATGAGAGGGCATTATGACTAAAAAACTAAATAAAATTATTTTTACTGTAGTTTTGCTTACAAAATGTAAATAATTCTTATTCAATTTAAGCCAGTAAAAGATTTTTACATTTGTTTAAAAATTTTAAGCAACATTTTAGTTATTAAATATTTGTATATGGTTTTCCAAAACCATCAACTTATTTTAAACGTCATACAATGTTTTTGTTAAACGCTACAAAATTTAGGAAAATTTGTTTACATAGCAACGTACAAACAACAAATGATTATTTTAAACTTCAAAATAGTTATATTTTTGGCATACAGGATACATTTGTGTTTTTTTTGCATATCAATATAGACTAACAAATTAAATTTTTTCTTAGTTTTTAACTTATTAAGTGAAGCATAAAATCTTGTATGCACCACTGGCGTTATGGGTATTACGCCCATCAAGCGACATCCATCCCTCGGGCTAGATTACATCGCTTTCCGGGCGCAATAACCTACATAATGCCCTTGGTACATAAATAGCTATTATTACTAAATTATTTAATAGTTATTTATTGTACAAGACGATAAAATTGCACTTTATCTTCGAGAGCGATTTTAGCGTCGAGGCGTCAGCCTAAAAGAGACGCTAATAAGCATTGAGAAGATAATGAAATTTTATCGTCGTGTGGAATACAACATTTTTTCTATAGCATTTGTTAAAGAAGACCAAAAAATGAAGAAAAATCTATGATAAATGTATTTTAAAAGTATCAGGAAAAAACAGTTTCATGAAAAAATGAGTACAGGTGGCTTTGATAAATTTTTGAATTTTATAAATAAACAAACAAATCAATTTTTTTTGTTCAGCAAAATACTTATATTAAAATACTTTATTTACCCTTGTTGTTAAAGTACTACTTTATCTACCCTTGATGGTACGGTGCAACTTTTTCCTCTAATTTTAGTCATAATAGCACGTTTTAACAGTTGCTATAGAAGAAAATAGTTTATTACTATTTAAATTACTAATTACTAAAAAAGTTATTAAAAATAAAATGATAAAATGAAAAATTTATCATTTTTAAATGTAAACATAACCTAACCTTTAAATGTAAACATAACCTAAAAACAACTAACTTTGAGAGAACAAAAAGTCGTAACAATTTACCACTACTTTACAAAAGTAGATGAATTTATTTTATGCTGTTCGTTGGCAACCAAATAAATCAATCTTTTTTCGATCAAGCCAAAGAACACGACATTAGTTTTGTAGTTGTGTTTATGAACTGTCATTTAATGTTTTTGTAATTAATATTTAATAGTATTAATTAAATAATCTTTTATTAATTTTTAATTTAAAACACGATTTAAACAAAACATTTATTTCACTTAAAAAAAATAATAAGTAAATTGCGTCTTGTTTGTTTACTAATTTGATAGATGTGTATATTGATAGATAAGATGTGTAAGATGATAGATAAATATTTGATAGATAAATATATTTGTGTAAATTTATTGTATTTACAACTTGATCTACCAAAAAATCTAGATTCAGAAAAATATTTTCAGATAAAAAAAAGATCAATCTTTTTGTACAAAAAGAATACGAAATGCAAAAAAAATTGATCTGACATCTGCTTTTTTTGCTCTTAGATCACTTTATGTTGTCAAAAAGAAAACGACATAAGTAATGCCCGATTTATAGTCGGTAACGTTAACTTAACGGTAACTTTAACTTGGCATAAAATTTTGATTTATAGTCGGTTAGAAATTACGTATTCTTTGACTTTGATTTGATGGCATGATTACTTGAACTTAGGCGCAAGCGGATTGTTTTTTTTTTTTTGTAGGGTAAATTTAGAAAATTTAGTAAAAGGAACAGTTTTGATCTGTTTATCTTATAAGTACATAGGCAATAAAGAAAAAACCAGAAAAAATTCTTGTCAAAACAATGTAATCTTGTATAGATTTTGCTTTTTTCAAAGGCCTGTATCTTGGATCTCGGGGCTGATATACAACTCGTTTTGGTTTTATTCGCTTCAGTTGTAGTGGGGGTTGTGTAGGTAACACAACCATCAAATAAAAACAAAAATCTCAGCGCCCAAGTAGTAATATCACCAAATCAAAATTTAAAATAATGAAATCAAAATAAACATTTAATACAAAATTGAAAATAAAAAAATTCATTTTCATATTAATTTCATGCCGAAAGTTGGCTTTAATGTCGCTCTTTTTTTATCCTTTACATTTCTTAATGAATAAAATTTTATTTTAAGAACATTTTCAATTAAATTTAAGTTTTCTTTAGTTTTTATAATAAATGTAAAAAAATCCTTAACCAAATCTTTAAGATAGAATGAAATGAACTTTACGTTAAGTTAAAGTTACCGACTATAAATCGGGCATAAAGTGATCATATTTTTAAAATCTCGGGTCACGGAGTTTATGAATATGGAAAAAGGTCTTTTAGATGAAGCTATCTACGATACTCAACGCTCCATTTTGTTTTGGAATTGCGTGTAATCTAGCATTCCTTGTCACTAATGAAAACTATTTGTTGCATTTTCAATGCTTTTAGTTCATTAATGATAAAACTTTTTTAATTTTCGCGTATTGAACGAAATCTATTAGTTTAGAAGTAAACTTATTTATTTATGGGCGTTTCGTTAAAATTTTATTTCGGCTACCACACCGGTCAAAATGACTGGTAATACAATTTATGATTTATAAAAACTGGAAACCCACCAACAAATTTTCTAAGACCAAATAGTTAAATTGTCAGTTTATCTAGTGTTTAAAAAACAAACATGGAACGCACTTTTATTTTGTTTTATAAAAAGGACTAGATTTTCAATAAAAAGTTTTTATTTTTCTATCAATACTCTAAGTACTACTATATCCTTTATACGAAGTTTAATCACAGCACGATGTTCAATATATTCCAATTTTCGAAGTTTTCAAAACAATTTTGCTTTAAATCACTCACAAGGAACCAATTGATTTGAATGAAATTTGTTGTTCCATACAATAGAGGTACAATAAAAATTTTCTAATATACCCTTATTCCATATAAAGTTAGCGTAAATTTACATAATAAAAGTGACGAAAAATATTAATATTTTCTTTCCTTGTGGTTTAAAATTTTGAATTTGATTAAATATAACTTTTTCGACATATTTTTCTGAGACTCATACTCATGATCGACTAAATTTTAACGGGTGAAGTCTATCTCAACTAATTTTGTTTAATTGCAGAAGCTTGCCATATGAGGTTGTTACGAAAAAACATAATGATGTAAAAGTTCTGCGGATATTACGAAATTACAGTAATTGTTTACTCCATATAATTCGAAGCAAACGCAGCGCAGCATACATTTTTTTATAATTTTATATTTTGAATTTGAATTTTATATCTTTGAAATAAACTAAATAAAATACGGTTAGGTTTACATATTAACACTTTTGTTTGGATACTTGTTACAGCATACAAACCGCATTTTTAAAGTTTCATTTTTATAAGGAACAATATGGTGAGAGTATAGCGTGTTTTACCATTATATCGACTATCTCGTAAACTATAAATCCTATGAACCTGAAATTTGAGATGCTTACGGATAAAAATAAATCTATGATTGCGGGTCATAAGTTTTGTGTAAGATAATTATAAATGTTTATTCCTGATGAGCACTTTCTGTAATATTGTTGCAATATCCATAACTTTAAGGTATATATTTTTATGAATATTTAGTCATGGAATATAAAACCGCGGCATAAAATATCGAAAGAAATGAAACTGTGATTACCATAGTCACAAACAAACAGTGGCGGATTACCATAGAGGCGGAAGAGGCGGCTGCCTCGGGCCCCACATGCACAGGGGCCCCCTCGCTACAAATAGTATTGATATTTTATATGTATTCAAATATCAGATGACTGCGTTCATTCAACCAAAGTTTTTAAACTTAAAGATTTTTTTAATATTATCCAACATGTAAAAGTGTTAGGTTGTCAATTTGTATTACTTTTTTTCATGTATGTATTTATTTTAATAATTCTAATTTGATAGTTTTATAATTTTTTAATGTACAAATTCGTTTTCCAATTTGTATAGTAAAAAAACATTTTGTTTTGAAAAGTTCCACTGTTACGAATGAATATTAACACTAAAACTTTATTTGCAATGGGCTGTTATTATATTAATCGCAAAATTATTGATAAAAACAAAATCCAGATAAGTATTTTTTGGATATTTGAAGTATATTTGAGTTTTATGTTTTCATCAATGATTTTGGATTTCTTTTAAGACCTACAATTTATTGAAAGCATTAAACTGAAAACCTCAATTTTAAGCCTATAATTGTACATATTTTAGATTAATTTCATATATAACTAAATAAATGAAAACTTTTTAACGTGTAGAATTGAAATCTATTATTGTATGCTTAAAATCCATGTATTTTTTATACAATACATGCTAAATTCATCATTTGGATTAACGTTTGAAAAGGGTTTCCATATGATATGATTGATATAGTATAGGTGTTTTAGCTTTAGTTGTATATTTCGTTTTATCAACGTTGATTGGAAAAAAGATTGTCTAAAAAATTTGTTTGAAAAATTTGAAAAAAAGATTGTTTGTAACTGGACGTATTGATACTCAAATAGCTCGTGAAATTGAAGTACAACAAAAATACAGGCGGGAAGTTTTAAAAAGAGTTGCAGCTACAGTAAAGCTATTAGCTACTTTGGGTTTAGCATTTCGTGGTCATCGAGAAGATATTGATTCGAACAGAAAAGGAAATTTTATGACATGCATTGAGTACCTATCCCAATTTGATGATTTTCTTAAAAATCATTTGGAGAGGTACAGCCATCCAGGAAAAGGTAATGTAAGTTATTTATCACATACCACATGCGATGAATTTATAAATTTAATGGGAACTGAAGTAAAAGAACACCTAATTCAAGAAATTCAGGACTCTTTATATTATTCAATTATTGTTGATTCTACGCCAGACGTGAACCACACTGACCAACTAAGTTTTATATTAAGGTACATTGATAAAGTGGGCGATGCGAGAGAACGATTTTTGGATTTTTACAAATTTAAAATCACAATTCAGAATATCTAGCACAACTTATTTTGAAAACTTTAAACAATTTGTCTTGGATATTAAAAATTGTCGCGGTCAAACATATATGGCCGGAAAATATAATGGTTTACAAGCCAGAATTAAAACTCTAAGTGAGACCGCCATTTTTATTCCTTGTACAAGTCATACGCTTAATTTAATTGGAAATTATGCTGCAGATTCTACTGCCTATTCTACTGCGGTGTATTATTTTAACTTTATCCAAAATATATATGTATTCTTTTCTTCATCTACTCACAGATGGAAGTTGCTTATTGATAATTTTTTCCGATCCTAATTCCAAACATATTAAAAAACTAAGTGACACAAGTGACAAGATGGTCTGCAAGAGCTGATACAGTATCCGCCTTGCGGTTTAATTACAAAAATATTAAAAGCGTTCTTATCCAAATTAGCAAAAATGAAGACGAAAAACCGATTACTAAAGTTGAGGTTAAAAAATTATCTAGCTCTTTCGATGAATATGAATTGCCTTGTTAACCGTTCTATGGGATATATTATTGCGAAGAATCAATAGTACTAGAAAATCATTTCAATATATTCAAACGAACTTATTACAAGGAGTAAAACTGTTTAATTCTTTGTCACAATTTATAAGGGATGTTCGGAATGATTTTGAGAGCATAGAAAAGCAAGCAAACTTATTAACAGACAATATTAGCTACAAAGAAGGACGAAAAAGAAAACGCAAAATTATGTATGATGAATCATCTGCAAATGATACACAGCTAGTAGGACTAGAATTGTTTATTATAAGTACTCACAATATGATCTGTGATAGACTTGCCACTGAAATGTCTACCAGAACGTCCATATATGAAACTGTTTTAAATAATTTTAAATTATTTTTTGATCAAAATATATCCAGTGATGAAGTTGACAAGTGTATTTTAGAATTGTCAAATACATATGCGAGGAATATAGAAGTACAATATTTTAAAGACGAAGTACATCATTTTTTAAAATATATAAAAGAAGAGAACATCACTTGTCCATTTAAGATGTACAAGGTAATCATTGATGGCCTGCAATCTTTATTTCCCAATGTGGAAACTATTTTAAAAATATTTGTTACATTGCCGATATGCAACGCGAGTGGGGAACGATCTTTCTCCGTTCTGAAGCGGATAAAAAATTATTTAGGAAATCGTCTTAATCAAACTCATTTGCAAAATTTTTGGTAAAATCTTGGGCCCCAAAATTTTGTTCCGCCTCAGGCCCCTTAAAGGCATAATCCGCCACTGCAAACAAATGAATAACAAAATGATAATTTTCATGCCTAATAACCATTTTATATTTCAATATGTGCGTAGAATAGATTTAGAAGGCATAAAATTTTTCGACAGTAAAAATAATAGAAAAAAAAACATTTTTTATAATTTACTAGACCTTTTTGTGAGTTGTATATATATGACTTTTTATTTACCATTCGAATGATAGATAAATATAAACATAAGAAATATGAACATAAGATATGACCATGAGGTTTATTCGGTACCTGGACACTTCAACAAATGGTAAGAATTTCCTAAGCGCCATAATTTTATAAATAAGAGGCATGGTATTTTACGAAAAATATCCTTTATATTCACGTTTTGTTATCTAATAAGTATACAATACTAGGGGTATCCCGCGGGCTCCCACCCCCCTTCCCCCGCATGCCAATACACTTTTTCTCTTTTCATCGGGCTCTGATACAACTACTAAGTACTCCATCATAATCCAACCTTTTTTAATCTATTCTGTGTGCACCTTCTGCTTAACTATAATTCTACAAAAAACCATCGTGAGGTGTACATACTATAAATTTTTCTACAATTAATCACAAATGGTTGGAAATAATAATAATAAGAAAATACTGAAATAGCAGCTTTTGTTTTTCCTTATTTTATATACAGAAAATGAAACTATGCAAAAATAATGATGGAAAACAAATATTATATTTTAGCACTATCTGTCATATTAATAATTAATTTTCTTATTAGGAGTATGCATTAATTCGTGCGGGTTTTTTCGAAAACTAAGGCTTGGTTGTGAAAAAATCGTTATACATTCAATGTTCAAAGTATTGTCCATCGGATGCTACGACATTTGCCCATCTTTCTGGCAGTTTGTGGATTCCATCCCAAAAGAACTTCTCCGGCTTGGCGGCCAAGAATGAATCGAGCCAATTTTTGATACCCTGTTCTGAAGTGAAGCGTGTTCCGGTGAAGGCATTCTGCATTGTTTTGAACAAATAGTAATCAGAGGCGGCCATGTCTTGTCTGGACTATAAGGCGGGTGAGGCAGAACTTCCCACCCACTGTTTTTCAAATAGTTTTTAACCGGTCTTGCGGCCGAGCGTTGTCATGATGGAGAATTATTGATTCGTGTCTGGTCGCATATTCTAGTCGTTTTCGTGCGATCGCTGTCTTCAAACGAATCAATTGTGTTCGGCAGAGGTCCCCATTGATCGTCTGACCCGATTTCAACAGCTCATAATACAACACACCCTTCTGATCTCACCAAATACAGAGCATCACCTTGGCGCCATGGATATTCGGCTTTGCCGTGGATGTCGATGGTTGTCCGGGCCTCGCATACGATTTCTTGCGCTTGGGGTTATCGTAATCCACTTTTTTGGCTGTCCGGGTCGTTCTTCGTCTTCTAAGTCGAAATTGCCACTTTTAAACCGTGCAAAACACTTCTGGAACGTTCGTTCAGCTAGAGCATGGTCACCATAAACCTCCACTAAAATACGATGACTTTTCTTCATGTTAAACTAATGAAGAAGAACTCCCCGCAAAAACACTTTATCTGGCACAAAGTTCAACATTTTCAAATGAAAGGAAAAAATTGTTGTTTACGCTTCAACTAAATGACATATACTGAAAAAGACGCGCAATGACAGTAACTTTCAAATAAATATAGTTGCGATTGAACGCGACGCGAAATAATGCTAGTAACGCCCTCTGTTAGAAAACCGCACGAATTAATGCATACTCCCAATATTAACATAGAAATGATATAAATTTGAACGAAACGGCGAAAAGACAATTATAGCAATAATTTTAAAAAACTACTTCATCGAAAAATTTAATTTAAATTTTCATGAATAAAAAGAAATATTTTATCCATAAAAAAAATAAACAAAAACAATAAAAAATAAATATAGGGTCCGCGTTGAACCCAAACCTTTATCACACCCCTCTACATCGACAATGACAACGAAATTTTGTACTGAGTTTTTTAAAGTTCTTTTTATTAAATCGGTTTAAGTTATTAAATGTTTATAATATAATATAAATTTGTGTTCTTTATCCCAAAAATATAAAATGTTTTCAAACTACATTGTTCTTAAAAATTGTTAAAAATTAATATTTTTCTATGCTGTTATGTTCGCTGTTCTATAGAACAATTTTCTTGTTCTGATTCCTGCCATAATAGCGCTAGAAAGGGGAGATAAGAAAAAAATGTATATTGGCTTACATACAAAACACAACTATCATATATATAATACAGAAGCCACGAAAAAGCGTAGCCATATCATAGGAAAGGAGAAAATGCGGAAAGGAAAGAAGAGAATACAAAAAAATATAAAAATTAAACGATTAAAAAAAATAAATGAAACAAACGAGATTTAATTTCAGTTTTAGTTTATGCTTTGCCTGAACTAGACGTTGCAAACAGGGTTTTTTTTAAAATTAGTTTAATGTTATTAATTTACGAAAAAATATTTTGTGCAAAAGCACAGGGGTCCCCTAGTATATTATAATCATTTAAAAAATTCTCTATGAAATTTCTCATGTTTTTGCTTTAAACGATTTAAGTTTGTTTATGAAGCATATTAATTACTATAAATCATGCATAATATATATTGTGCATTCCGTGAAAAAGTAAGCCGCAGTCTAAAAATTTCAATAATTCATTCAAAACAAAATATTTATTTCGTGCATTGCCTTTTACCTATACCGTTATAAATGACAAGAATTATCATGTTTAAGCAAAAAAAATGTTACATCACACGGCAGAGGTCCAGACGCATACAGATCGACTCAGCAAGTGACTTTTCAGAGTATGTAAATAAAACAGCAAAAGGCATTAAAAAATTATATATCGACAAAACTAAAATTGATGATACCCGTAATTTGTTCTCAGCAGAATGGGCAAAGGCAAAAAAAGTCCCCAATATTCAAAACCAACATCATTTCAAAACCAACATCAAGTGAAGGTCATTTAACGCTCACTAAAGGCTCTAAAACCACTAAAGAAATAAAACTATAATGGTAGTGTTCGGTCGTGCAATATCATAATAAATATTTATTTTATTTATTTTATTTATTCAAGGATGATGGCAAACAGGCCAAGGCCCATACTTGCCCAGAAGATTTACAGTTTTAGGATAAATGTTTGTACAAAAGGAAAAATTATTTTTTTTAATAATAAAACAATAAATATAACTATAACAATATATGTAACTATAACTAGACTAAACATAACAAATAGAGCATATAATGTAAAAATATATGTATATATATATCACGATATCTTACGTCAAAGTTTTTGATTCTAACTTCACTTCGTTGAAAATTACGTCAAACGGGACCGAACAGTCAGAAGATAAAAAGTGTTGAGATTTGAATTAATTAATAAAAGATTTTACCAATGAAATGCTTAGTTTTATTCTTAACAACGTGAAGGTTCCATTTTACAATGTTTTATATATTTATGACATTACATTTTTATGTGTGTTTACACCGTTTTCTGTTTTAAGGTGTGTTCTCATTTTAGCATATTATTATTTTTAAGACTGCGTTCACAAGTAAACAATTACTTTGAATATATTTCAACACTTTCTCTTAATTGTTTATTTATGAAGCAATTTACAACGATTTTAAGTTAATATATTTCAATTCAATTAATTTCTTAAGTTTTAGGTTTTTTTAATTTTGATTTTAAACTAAACAGTTTTTCAATAAAATTTTAAATTTAACCATTTCAATTTATATATATAGTTTTATGACATTAAAAGATTTTTAAATTTTTCATATTTATTATAATTTAAAGGTTTTGTTAGTATGTCAGCTAATTGATCTTCTGTTGAACAATAAAATACCCTAATTACGCCTTCTCTCAATTTTTCATTTATGAAGTGATATTTGACGTCTATGTGTTTGCTTCTTCGACTAAAAGAATTTGTCTTCATGTGATTGCGCTTTGATTGTCAGCGTATAATTTTACTTCAATTGTCTCATTTATTAGTTCTTCTATTAGTTTTTTTAGATAAACGATTTCTCTACAACATTCTGCTGCTGCTATATATTCGGCCTCTGTACTTGATAGAGACGCAATCTGTTGTTTACGTGAACACCAACTAATTGCTCCTCCGCAAAATAAAATTACGTAGCCGGTTGTGCTTTTTCTGGTATTTACGTCACCCGAAAAATCTGAATCACAATAGGCTTGTATTTCATAAGTGTTTGTTGCTGAATAAGTTACGCCTTTGTTTAAGCTTCCTTTTAAATATTTTAATATCTGTTTTATGTTCTGAATATCTCTTCGTTCATATTTTTCTATGAATCTACTACCGTAGTTCACAGCGTATGATAGATCAGGACGTGTTTTTGTTGTCAAATATAACAAACTTCCTATGGTTTCTCTATATGGAAATTTGTCATTCTCAAAATTTTTAGGTTGAGTTTCAGTATTATCAGTTTGATTGTTTGTATTAACTGATATAGGAATTTTTGATATTTTCGCGTCACTCATTTTAAATTTTTGTAAGATATTATTACTGTAATTTTCCTGATGTACACCGAAAGAAAAAATCTTGATTGATTCAAACATGTTGCATTGTTAATCGAAAATTAAGTGAAAATTGGGGAGCTAAATACGTTTGTGATTGAATCAACCAACGCTCCGTATTTAAATTAACAATTTAACCGTTGTTGATATATTTTTTTATAAGTATCACAAACATATTTGATTTAACCATGTTTGTAGTTGAGTCAATTATGATTTAATTTTCAATTGACTACAAACGTTGTAAATTAAAAATTGGACTAAAAATAGTGATATTGAATACGTTTGTGATAGAATCAAGCAATACGCCGTATTAAATCTTTTGGTTTGGTACATCTTTGTTTTGTTTTTGCTGCTATCGATGTTTGTATGGGTTGGTTTTTTTTCGTAAATATAATATTTGAAATTTTTTATATTAGAAGTATGTATTTCGCATCAATCCCGACAAACAATTTTATGCATAAAGCTAGCGTTCGTATATTTACGTTCTAAATAGGAAATGTATGAGTGTGATTTTGTTTGTAAAGGATGCGTCCATTTTTTCGCCATTTTTTTAATGATACAATTTAAAAGACCAAAATTCAGAAATCAAAAAATTTAAATATTTAAATTATATGTAGAAAATTATACTAATTTTCCATAATTTTCTCATTATTATGAAAAATTAAATTAAAATATCGATAAATGGACATGAAACAAGACAAATAAAAAATATTAAAAAAATATAATAATTTTTTTAAATCACCAAAATTAATTATAGAAAGGGCCTGTTTCATTAACGATATTTTTGTTATAACATTAACTGAAAAATTTCTTTCGCACATAATTTTATATGCAAATAATATGTAAATTATTTAAATCAATTGAACACATCTAAATTATTTCCTAAAGTAAAATGTTAAATAAAACCAGCCATGTTAAAATATATAAAAACTTTTTATTTTTCTATTTTTTTGATTATTATTTTTCTTTATTTTGTTTATTAGTTTCTTTTCTCCGAGTTTTTTATTTTAACAAACACAATAATTTTTAAACAAAAACATGAACAAACTGAACTGAAAAATATGAACAAGAAAAATTGATCACGCCGTGGTTGATTTAAATAATGGAAATTGTTACGTTTTTTTAAAATAAATTCACAATGATACATTGCTTAAAATAACCACGTTCGTATTAGACGCAAAATCAAACAAGCTTTGTAGTTGATTCTACCAACGTTTTTTTTTCGGTGTATCTTTAAAGAATTCTTATCTCTTTCTATTTCAATTCCAATAAACGATTTTGGTTCTTCATGATAAGTTATTTCAAATTCTTTATTAAGTTCACTTAATAATTTTACTAATTCTGACTTGTTTTCCCCTATTATAAGACCATCGTCAACGTATATTGCTAATATTATGCCGCCATCTTTTGATTTAAAAACACAGTGTTCAGTTTGTAGTGGAAATAATCCTTTTGTTTTTAAAGAATCTGTAAATGTTTCGTTCCATTTTAGCGGTGCTTGTTTCAACCCGTACAATGCCTTTTCTAATTTACAAATTTTGGTATTATCTACTTCATAACCTTCTGGTGTTACCATGTACATTTCTTCCTGTAATTTTCCATAAAGGAAGGCAGTTTTTATATCGAATTTAAATATGAATTTATTTTGTTTTGCAGCAAGTGCAAATATTATTCTTAAGGAACTGTTATCTACCACTGGACTGTATGTTTCTTCAAAGTCTATACCAACTTTCTGTTCACATCCCCTTATTACCAATCTTGCTTTGTATCTGCCGTCATCTTTGATTTTGAAAACCCATTTGTTAGTTAGATATCTATTATTAGGTACATTTTCTTTTTCTACGATTGTCCATGTTTTATTTTTTTCTAAAGATTCTTTCTCTTCATCTATTGCCCTTATCCATTTATCTTTGTCTTCTCCAGTTATTGCCTCTTCATATGTCATTAAAACAAAATCATTAAATTTTTCAGGCATTTTTCTTACTCTTTTAATAATTTGTTGTTCATTTTTGTTGTTTTTATCAACGTCATTTTCTTCATTATTGATACATTCTTCGTTATTTTCATTTTCTTCTTTATCGATATGTTCTTCGTTATTTTCATTTTCTTCTTTATCGATATATTCTTCTCCGTCTAAATTTATTTCATTAAATTTTATTATTGATGATTGCTCAATTTCTTCTCTTTTATTTTCACTAAATATTACATCTCTCGCAACTGTTATTGTTTTAGTTTTTGGATCCCACTGTCTATAACCGTTCAAGGAGTAACCAACGAAAATTAGTTTTTTACTTCGTTCTTCTAATTTCTTTATTGGACCTAAAATTTTGGTATATGCATTACAACCAAATAATTGTAGGTTTGATAAATCCGGTTGTTTATTATTCCATTTTTCAAAAGGTGTTTCATTTTGTACCTCAGTTGGACTTCTATTAAGAATGTAAGCTGCAGTTTCAATAGCTTCTCCCCACATAGATTTATCTAATCCTGAATCAAATATTAAAGCTCTAGCTTTCTCCAATAGTGTACGATTTAATCTTTCAGCTTTTCCATTCAATTGTGGTGAATATGGAATTGTAGTCTAAAATAATACCTTTTTGTTTACAATTTTCTTTAAAAATTTTACTTATATACTCTCCTCCATTATCGCATCTTATTTTCGAAATTTTTAGATTCCATTTGGCCTGTACTTCTCTTATGTAATTTATTATTATGTCAGTTACTTCAAATTTATTTTTAATTGGAAATACCATTACAAAATGGGTATAATCGTCTATTATAGTAACGAAATATCTTTTTCCGTTCCAGGTTTCAATTTCTAATGGACCGCAAACGTCCGAGTGTATTATTTCTAATACTCTACTTGCTCGTGTTCTTACTGTATTAAACGGCAATCTGGTTTGTTTTGATTTTAAACACACTTCACATATTTTTTCCATATTTATAAACTCATTTTTATTAATTTCTATCCCACTGGATTGGTTTAATAATTTTTTAATGTTGTCATAACTAAGATGACCTAACTTTCGATGCCATTCTTCGATAATATTTTTCTTGGTGTGTGATATCATCACTTGATTATTTTCTTTTAGCATTTTTACGTTAATTCCGTATAAGCCGTTCGCTAATTTTTTTCCATAGAAAATTTTCTTTTCATCTTTTAGTATTTCTACCTCGTCCTTTTTAAACTTAACTATACCACTGTTTTTTGTGATTGCATTTACCGATAACAAATTTTTACTTAGATTCGGAACATATAATACATCTTTTAGAGTTACATTATTAGTTTCAACGATGCCAATACCTTCGCATTTCATTGACTCATTTTTCTTTGCAACTAGTATTTCAGTATTTGTACTTCTGTAATTTTTAAGGAGTGAAACGTCATTAACCATGTGTGATGTGGAACCAGAATCAACTATCCAATCAGCTTCAATTTCATTAGTTGATACCATGAATGACACTTTTTCATTTTTATCTTTTCGAAAAAAACAATCTTTTTCTAAATGATTCATTTTTTTACATATGTTGCACGACCAGTTAGTTTTAACTGAACGCCTGAATTCGTTATTTTTACTTTTAACTTTACAAAATTTTGATATGTGACCAAAACCATCGCAATTGTAACATTTTAACTGCGTATTTTTGCTTTGTCTTTCATTAAATTTACTATTCCAGTTTTTACTTACGCTTTTGAATGCAACTATTTCTTCTTGTTTATGTTTGTCTTGAAATCTGATTTCCTCTGCAATTAGTCTACCAGTTAGACTAGTTAATGGTTTCTCTTCTTTTGGAGTTGAATCCCATGCACTTAAAAAATATTTGTATTTGTCCGGTAAAATTGTTAATATTTTGGACATTAACATTGATTCATCGATTTCCTTCTGATGTGATTTTAGTTTGTAAACCAATCCCTCAAGACGACTAATGTTTGTTGCCATATCAGACGATTTATCGAAATTGTAGTTGAAAAAATCTTGTAAAAGAGTCCATTTTTGCTGCTCGTTATCCCGATCGAAGATTGTACAAAGTTTGTCGTACATTTGTTTCGCTGTTGTTGAATTTAGGATATGAGTTAGTGGATTTTTTTCTATATTTGTTATGATTAATTTTTGTGCTCTTGCGTCGCTTCTTAACCATTCATTTTTCTTTTTCTCGTCATCGCAATCCGTTACCTTTCTGTCTCCCGATACAATATCAAACAAATTGCTAGCTTTAAATAAAATATTGATTTGAAATTTCCACATTTGAAAATTACCACCATCTCTTAATTTTTCAATACAGGTTGCGTCTTCTTGTTGTATTGCCGATGCCATTTTAATTTTGTCACGTTTTTAAATTTTTACTTATTAGTTTTTAATGTGAACTTACCCAATATTACTTTAAATTGTTCAAACAACAATATCTATTAAATTCCCAAATTTTAGTAGATTGGTTTTACGTTTTACTTCTTGATCAAAAACTCCAATTTTTAATTCTCTTGAAACACGTGATGTCTCCCGTTTTGATTTTTAGGTTGGTTTTTTTACTTCTACTTTTTTTTGGGTAATTTTTAACTTTACTTTTACTTTTTATTAATTAATCTTCAAGGCGAACCTGGGACCATAACCTGTTGAGATTTGAATTAATTAATAAAAGATTTTACCAATGAAATGCTTAGTTTTATTCTTAACAACGTGAAGGTTCCATTTTACAATGTTTTATATATTTATGACATTACATTTTTATGTGTGTTTACACCGTTTTCTGTTTTAAGGTGTGTTCTCATTTTAGCATATTATTATTTTTAAGACTGCGTTCACAAGTAAACAATTACTTTGAATATATTTCAACAAAAAGATGGATGTATATGTCAACCTTTATAGATCACTTTTATTTCAATTGATTTAATTAATTTAACAACGTTAAACGACGAGCCTAGGGCGTCTACTAGACTGGACCATTTAACTCTGTTGGGGGCAATCGCTTTTAGTTCACCCCATGTCTTGCCAATTTGTTTTGCTTCAGCTAGCACCGTTTTTTTCCATGTCATGGGTGGTCTTCCAACTCTCCTTTTACCTTGTGGATTCCACTCTAGGGACATCCTTGTTATATCTTCGGCTGATTTTCTCAGTGTATGTCCTATCCATCTCCATTTTCTTTGTTTTATCTCGGTCTCAATGTCTAACTGCTCTGTCGGCCAGCAGTTCCTGGTTACTGATGGTGTTCGGCCAGAAGCATTTGATCAGTCTTCTCAGGCATTTGTTCACAAACACCTGTAGTTTATTTGTGATCTTTCTTGTATGTTTCCACGTTTCACACCCATACAGCAGTACTGACTTGACACATGCATTGAACGTTCGTAGCTTTGTCTTTCTTGACAGGACGGATGCATTCCAGGTCTTGTGAAGCATATTGAACGTATTTCTGGCTTTGTTAATACGCTGACTGATATCTTCTTCAGTCCCGCCTGTTTTTGCTACAGTACAACCAAGGTACACAAATTTGTCAACTTCGTCCACTTGTATATTGTTGATGGTAATTGGTGTTATCGTTTTGGTGTTCAATCTCATAGCCTTTGTTTTTCTGAATTTATGTCCATACCAGAACATAATTCAAAACACCAAAAAATGTCCTCATACGCAACACGGAATACCTGATATATAGCATGTTTTTATCTTTTCTTTTGGTCTTGTTTGTCTACATGTACCTTTGATGCACGAATAAGCTTTGCTGGTCGCCCGACTCGTTGCTGGCCACTTAAGCTGAGAAGATTCTCAAAATAAGCGTCCCAAGTATCTAAAATATTTTTTAGGTTTATTTGTAGCTATCTTCGTTTTGAAGAGCAGTCGATCTAGTTTAAGGTCCCTTCTTTAAGGTTTTAACCTGTTGAAAGAAGTTACGCGAATTATGTTCTTTATTGAAGCTTTCAATCTCCTCACTGTCTCTTCCACCATTCTATCTTCGTTCGTATACATAGCTTTGTAACGGCTTGTTTTGCCAGTTTAAAGTTCTGTTTCGTGAACCTGGTGTTGCGTCTTTGTAGAAATTTCAGATAGCAATCTCTTTTGTATTGAATAGCGTCAAGAAAGGCTTGATCCATCCATGGCTTCTGGAATTGGTTTTGTGATCGTCCAAGTATTCCCTCAGTAGCGCTTAAAACAGCATCTTTGAGCAAATACCATAACTTATCAACGTCTCTATTAATGGTTTCTGATTTCTCCAATGTTTCTGCGATATGGTTTTGATATCTCCTTCCGTTTCAGCATTTTTTTAGTGATGAGATTTTAAAACGTTTCCGTTGATTGAATTTTGGAATGCCTGGATTCGTAGCACATACAAGGAAGTAGTCACTACCAATATATGTATATGCCCCTCTGAAGGATCGCACATCCAGAACGAACGGAAAGAAACGTGCTGTTACTAGCACGCGATTAATTTGATTTCGAGTGTTTCCATTCGGCGAGACCCAATTCTCCTTATGAATCGATCGATGCGGAAAGAAAGTGCTGGAAATTCTCAAATTATTTGATAATGGAAAATCAGTCATTTTCTCACCATTATCATTCGAAATCAAATGCGGGTTGTTGGGATCCACCACATTTCCATAAGAGATATCTCTTCTATCCTGCACATAACGAATTTCATATCAAAGATTAGAATATTTTTACTAATACTACGCATAAAAAGTGTTGAGAATGATGTTTAACAAAAACATAAAGTAAATACTTTACAAAAACTGTTATTTTCTAGTTTAATTTTATATTTTAGTACCCTACATAAATGTAATTTTTCAAAATCCATCGTTGTCAAAATAAATGTTGCACTGTTACCCTGTTACGGGGCCAGTTTGTAACTTTTATTTGAACTTTTGTTACACTATAAATTAACACGGGATAACTTGGCCTCAATACGAATTTGACATTAGGAATCTCTATTATCTTACTATATTTATCTTAACATTCCGAAGGGGAAAATAATTAAACAAGAATTAATATATCTATAAAATAAATTACCTCGAACTAAAAAAACTGTTGATTGATGATCTGGTTTCCAATTCTTCAATTCCATTGACTAGCGTTTGATCAACCAACTATATTGGCCGAACTAATTCGTGAACATCAGTTGCTGCTGTAGTTGCTGCACATTGAATTACACCTTCGCTGTTCGAAATGCCCAATTGAACATTACTTTTGATCCTTTAACTTTTCATTCCATACCATATCTTGCTTTAAATCCGTGCGGTTTCAACAACCGGAAAATCCACCATACACTCGATTGTTTCTAACTGTGGTAATAGGCTTATTTTCATTTACTGCCACTTTATAAAGCAAATTTTCTTTTATGATGAGTTAAGCATAAACTTAATGAAAACACCCATGACACACTTCTTGTATCAATTAACAGAAAATTCTTTTTGAAATCAACATAAAATGGAATTAGTATTTATTTTTAATGATCAATTAACAAATTCAAACTAACAAATTAATTTAAATTACAGATTTTGTTCACAAATTCATTTAAACATTTACTTTCAAGAACCAAAATCAGAATGAATCTTTTTTTTTTGAAAAATCGAACAATGTGATTTTCTATTTGACATCTTCCGATGTCAAAAAAAATCGGGTAACATCGAAAATTCAGTAAAGATTAATAACGACAACGACATCTGTTCGCTAGAATTGGAAATAAAATTGAGTACGTTCGTTTGCTTTTTATAGTATATTCAAAATTTAACTAGCAGTTAAGTTTTAGAAAATTTTAAAATTATTATTAATGTAAAAATGAACGGAAACTAATGAAATGCATTTTTATTGAATTGAAAACGAAGATGAATTTGGTTTTATTATTGTTTTGCGATTATTGCGATCGTTACACCATGAATTCAAGGTAAAAATCAAGATTTCTACTCTTGAAATCACAAAAACGTCGCCATCCCCTCCATGACAGAAAACCACCGAACTACTTCCACTTATTAAACTGTATCTGGGATCGAGATACCCACAGTTACTGGCGTCAAGACCGATGACCGGTTCCAACACTCATGAAGCCCTTAAGAACTTCACTGAGCATTGAGACCGACCATCCATCCGAACGTCAGCACCATGGACACCCCGATGCAACCAGTAAGTATGACCTGAAGATGTGAACCTCAGAGACGACAATCAGCCAGAGGAACAACCCTACCTAACGAAAAGACATCATTCCCTGATGTCTTTCGCGTGATGGACTCCAAGATCCTTACCGCTCATATCTGTGCACTCGTAGAGTACATTTCCAATCTTAGTCTTAATCATTGCAGGTAAGAACTTTGGAGCCAATTTTGCCGAGAATTTTTTTGGTAGCGTCACTCAAATGATGTTGCCGTACAAACACACGTTGTTGTGGTTGAAAAGTCCGTAGTTTAGATCGCAGGTTGTACTGATGTTGCATTTTTTTGAAAGCTGCTTTTAAATTTTCCTGAACCCGGTTCCTGAGCAGAGTCAAATGATCAGAGCGTTCTAATTCCTCACCAGCATCTTCACCAAGCTTGTGTAGTGATCTCAACAAATGGTAAGTATTTCCCTCCGAGATTGGATGTTGACCAAATAATAAATAGTACGGTGAGTACTTGGTAGCAGAATGTACTGCAGCCCGCAGTGCATATGCGATTTCACCAATTTGTGAGTCCCACTTGGTATGTTGACCTTTTATGAACGCTCGAATTGCTGCTAGAACTGACCTATTGACCCGCTCTGACGCGTTACTTTGAGGACTATAAACACCGGTCCTAATGTGTTTAATGCCGAAACCTGACAAAAGATTTTGAAAGTTCCTACTAGTGAACTGTTTGCCATTGTCACTGTGCAGAAACTCTGGTACCCCATATGTAAGAAACACTTCATTCCTTAGAAAAGCATTCACCTTCGGTGAAGTTGCGTTTCTAAGTGGTTTCAGTAGTACAAACTTCGTAGCATGATCCAGAACTATCAATAACACCGTATTCCCAAGTGTAGAACGAGGATACGGTCCCAAAAAATCTATATAGACTCTCTGCCATGGACGTGCTGTTTCGAATTGATATTGCATCGGAGGACGCAATATCTGATTCGTGGCTTTTGTTTGTTTACATGTGTCGCAGGACACAACATAGTTGTGTACCTGTGACGCCATGCCCGGCCAATAATAAAGACGTCGAAGTAATTCTAAAGTCTTTTTAACACCTCCATGAGCAGCAGTACTATCATCATGATGTTTCTGAATCATGTTGGAAGTCATCGGTTTTGGTACCCAGAGTTTCCACACAGGAACATCGTTGGGTATTGCATCAGGTCTTGGCTCAATACGTATGTATAGCTTATCATCCACGACTTTAACAGATGGAAAGTCCTTGGGTGATGATTGAACTTTAGCTATCATATCCGTATATTCTTTGTGCCGATAACCTTCATTGTCGATTTTGATGTCGTTAATGTGATGGGTTAATGCTTCCGTCAATTCCTCGTGTGTATCGTCATAAAGACGAGATAGAGCATCAGGGACTATATTTTGGGTACCTTTTTGGTGGACAATGGTAAAATCCATATGTTGGAGTTTTAGGCTCCACCTAGCCAGACGACCACTCAAGTCTTTCTGTGACATAAGCCACTTCAGACTTGAGTGATCAGTCACAATTGTAAATCGGTGACCTTCAACATAGCCCCTGAATTTCTTCACACTCAGAATTGCCGCAAGACATTCAAGCTCAGAAACAGAATAGTTCCTTTGAGCTCTATTTAATTTCTTCGACATGAAGGCTATCGGACACTCTTGTCCGTCAGTATCAACCTGATACAACACACTACCTATCCCTGTCAGACTTGCATCGCATCTAATAAAGAACTCTTTATTATAGTCAGGGTTAATTAATACCGGTGCTGTAGTCAGCAATCGTTTTAAATTTTCGAAAGCAGCTTGCGCTTCCAATGTCCATTTCAATTTTCCCGAGCTCTTCTTCAATAAATCTGTAATTGGTGATACCACGCTTGCATAATTTGGTATGAAACGTTGGTACCAACCAGCCATTCCCAATAGTCTACGTATTTGCTTTACTGTAGATGGAGCTGGATACTCTGCTACAGCTCTTACCTTGTCAGGGTCTGTTCGAAGACCATCTTCACCAACCAAAAATCCCAAGTATTTCACCTCTCTCAGAACAAATTTACTTTTCTTGAGGTTTATTGTTAACCCAGCCGCTCTTAACAATGAAGAGACTTTGGACAGCAATTCCATATGTTCCTGGAACGTGGAAGAGACTACCAATAGATCATCTAAATAAACAAAGACATTTTCGTGATATTGATGTGGTATCACTTTGTGCATTAGCCGACACATTGTCTGGGGAGCATTGCACAATCCAAAGGGCATAACCCGGAATTGATACAATGGACGACCAGGCACTGTGAAAGCTGTCTTGTCTCTAGATGCTTCTGCCAGAGGAATCTGCCAGAAAGCATCTTTGAGATCAATACTTGAAATGTACTTTGTGCTATTCAGACGACCTAATAAGCCATCAATCAAGGGAAGTGGGTAAGCGTCCTTTTTAGTTAGTGAATTGACACGACGGCTATCAATACATAATCTGTTTTTACCAGATTCTTTTTGTACCAAAACCACTGGCGAGCACCAAGAACTGTTACTCTCTTCGATCACGCCCATTTGAAGCATTCGGTCAAGTTCGGCATAGACCTTTAGTTGAACAGCCGGCGATGTGGGATAGTGTCTCTGTTTAACAGGTGCACTATCACCAACATCGATGACATGTTCAACCAAAGAAGTCTTTCCGAGCCCAGACACTTCAAATGACGGGAAAGAATCCTTGATCATATCCAGTTCATGTTGCTGATCAGTGGTGAGGTTATGTGTATTAAAAGTTTGTAGCTCTGTGCGAGTCAGTTCACTAACAAATGAAGGAACAATACCAAATTTCTCCCAGAAATCTATGCCCAGGTAGAGCTCTTCTCGTAAACCAGGAACTATATGGAACCGCATTGGTTTAGTGGAGCCATTCACAGTTATTGGAATTTCTATGTAACCCAAAATTTTTGTTGCAGTACCATCTGCCGTACGAATACACGATGTGTACTTACGGTAAGTTGTACCTGCTGATTCCAATAATTCCAAGGAATTTCTTCCAAGTATTGTGATTGACGCTCCACTATCCAATAGACCTGAAATATGTTTGTCCAAAATCTTGATTGTCAATCGCGGCCGAGGATCCTTTGTTTCTGAAAGGATAGATGAAATACAAGCTTTACGAAATAATTTCCTCATCCTCCAATATCTAATGTTACGTTCAAGACGTCTAAAATACGTTCGATGTAATGATGGGAAATTAAATGTATTCGATGATTTTATTTGGGTTTCGTTGGTGGTTGCCGATCGTCCTGCGTCGCTACATCTCTCGTCGCCTTCTTCGTGCTGTTGTTCGGGCTGTTTTGAATCCATCGTTTCAATATATCCATCTCGATCTAGTTCCACATCCACCTTATAATCATCCACCTGTTGTAGCTTGCTAATTCTTAAATTTGATGTTCTGGTCGGAACTGGTGTGGACCACAACCGTTCAAACTTCTGACATAAAGTCCGAAGTTCATCAATTGAATGTATTGTTGCAGCTAGAGTAGCGTTTTGGAGCTCCACACTCAGTCCCTCCCGAGCAATTTCTAGCATTTCACGGTCAGCAAATGGACGTGCTAAACGACGATTTAACGAACCAATCTCCACCAGATACTCGTACACGCTCTCCTTTGACTTTTGTTTGCGGTTCAGAAGAACTCGCAAGATCGCCTTATCATCAGTGAGCGTACCGAAGGTTTGTAGGAGTCCCTCCCTTAATACTGGATAGGTCACCACCTCATATTCATGAGTTAAATTCAGATAGTATCTGTCGGCAGCTCCCTTGAGATACCGTGGAACGATAGACCTAAGGTCGTCCCAATTCACACGGTCCCTCCGGGCAGCCGCCTCCACTCTATGAATAAACTCATGAACATCAGGAGAGTGACCATCTCCTGTGAAGGTTGGAACCCAATTTGAGTCATAACGACTCAAATTGTTCCCACGAACCCCTCGGTACTCCACTGGTGCTAACGCTGGAGCCGCGTCACGCCATACCTGAGGCGGTTGGTTGTATGGTGGTGGTGCTGTAAGTGGAGCTAGTGGATATAATGGTGGTGGTTGTACCTGTGGTACTGATGGATAATTTAATGATAATTGCGGTTGTACTAATGCTGGACTATTGTGTATGTGTTCAGCTTGGAGTGATGGACCCAATTGTGGTATTGCAAAGTCCTCTGCTCTCAAACCTGATTGCTGACAATAGGCCGGTGGTAATTGATCCGACCGTCTCTGTTGTTGATGGTCTGTACGATTCAGACTATTTATTGTCTCAGTTATTGGCTGTACTGGGATTGGTGTGGATCTCTCACCTGGTCGAAAAGCAGGTGAAGCAGATGGAGCAGATGATACTCCTGGTTTATTCTGTATAATTGGACGTGTTGACAGTGATCCTATTATATCCCAAGCGCGTGACAATTGCGAGATAGCGTAGGTGCGGGCTTCTTGCAAGTCATTGCGAGGACCCAACCTATTCATCCTACCTGTATAATGCAACACTCGATTCGCCAAACCATCTAAGAAGATCTGATTAACCGGTGGTTGAAGTCGACGTACCTGATCTAAAACAACTTGTGCTGCCTGCACCACCGTTTGAGACTCAGCTACCAAGTCTCTCGCATGAGATACCGTTACTGGAACTGCACCATGATTTACGTGGTTTCGCAGTTCCTCTGCCCAATTGACCCCTCTAAAATCCACACCCTGAACCAGAGATTCGATCTGCAGTTCACTGGATTCCAAACCATAGAACGGATGGTCCACGCCAATGTGACTTGACATTTTGACGGTAAAATTTATAGAATCCAGAATTCACAATAAAAACGTCAACACCAATAATAAAACCAATTCCAACTAGAAAAAAAAAGGTGGAGTTAATTCGCCCGGAAAAATTCGTCCGATGGAAGTTGTAAAACGCAAAGAAATGAAAAAAAACAACGAACGCCCCAATTCAAAAAAAAAATACAAAAAACCTTTTTGTAAAAACACCCTTTGTAAAGGAACAAAAAAAACCACTGTCGTACCCAATCTTTGCTGAATCTTTCACAAAAATTCCTAAAATATTGTATATAAAAATATAATTTATTTATTTTAATTTCAGATATGCTGAAATATATATATATACTTAAAATTAGTTATTGACGATAGCACCCCTAAGAATATTTATTTATTTTTAAAAGAAAATTGAAAAATAAAAATATCTAGAAGAATGTTTATTTATTGGATGCACCGTCCTAACTCTGAAATATTGATTTATTTTTTTTTTTTTTTAAAAAATAAAAAATATTTATTTATAACTTGATGTAATTTGCTTAGTTAAAAAAAATTTATTTATTTAGTTACCTAAAATTAACTTAAATTTTAAAAAAAATTATTTATTTAATAAAAAATTTTATTTAATTAATGAAAATTTAATTTATTTAATAAAAATTTTATTTATTTAATTTTTTGAAAAATTTGTTTGATTTATTTTATTTTTATTTAATAATATAAGAGATTCCCAAAATCAAGATTCGTCTGGAGACAACTGTAAAAAGTAAGTATGGCTACAATATCCATATTGTTTAAATTTAAAATATCGCGTTCGCGAGCCCACTCCAACCATGCATGTGAGAACTGACTAGAAAAGCCCCTAACGACCAGATTCTACAGAACAGATTCTCCCCAACCTAATAAAACAATCACAACTGTCACGATTAGACACTAGGTCCATTTCTACTGACCCAGTTGTGCTTGTTTAACCTACAAATAAATTACAACTAAACCTAATGCGAAAGTTGTAGAACGCTCCCGAGCACCAGACTTCAAATCTTAAACTCTATGAAAAATTGTTCTATTGTAAAAGCTAAGTGGAAAAATGGAAAGTTTTTGAATTTGTATGAGGTGAAGCCTCTGATCCTGAAAGCAAAGTACAATTGGTTCTTCTCTTCATAACACCGAAGAAGCCTCTGAGCAAAGAATGGTACTACTGGTTTGCACCTAAGTACAAACACAGCAACACCACTCCTCGTCCCTGAGGACTTCCTCGCCGAATGACGAGAAGAAACCAATGTTCTTCGATCGCATAACCCCGGTGGCCATAGGCGATCTAAGAACGACATCAATGTTAAAGGGATAAGCCCCATGGATGGCTTTTTAGGCCTACCGCTGAGAAAGTGAATCAATAAACCTAAATACTACATAACTTATCCATAATCCAAACAATTCCCTATTTAAAAATGCTAAATCGAAACATGAAATATATAATATGTGTTAATAAGGTTTTACATGAAATTAATTAAATTAAATCTTCAGACTAAATAATAAATTGGTAATTTAAAAAAAATTACGATTATTTTACATTTAAAACTAAGCTTACTAATCTTTAAATTATTAATTCTAATATATTTGTTCAGGTTAAATCTTTCGCTTTATTTATTGTATTCAAAACAAAAAATAAATGTTAGCTAAGAATAATTGTTTCTATATTTATACCATTTTTTAAAATTAATCGCAATAAAAAATAATTTAAAAAATGGTGGTAGCTAAAATGGACTCATACGAGATATGTATACGTACATCCGCGGATCATTATGATGACAAATGAAGAGATATTGATTTGGATCCGGCTCACTCTATAAAGTTGATGGGAATTAATTATTTTCAATTGTACTTCCATAAACACAGACCAATAATACTTTGAAAGTAGTGACGAAAGATTTAAACTTATACAAAACCGTTGAAAACTGTTTGGTCAATGTTAACTTTTATTACGTTAATAACATCCTAAAACTCATAAAAACATGACTTAACCACAATCAAAAAAAACATACGATTAATTTCATATATAAATTAATTGCATCATCCAAGAATATGTACAATATATAACCAAATATAAATATACATTATGTACAAAAAATTGTACTATGTATATAAAAAAAATATGTACAGGATATACAAAAGATATGTACAATAGTATACCAAAAATATGTACAATATGTACGTGGTAGCATAAAAAAATTTCAAAAAAAAACTGCTTCCCCAAAACGGTTTTCTTTTTTCCAAATAAAAAACAATTAGTATTACTAAAAGCAGATGACAGCACAAAAAACAATCTCCAAAAAAATTGCTGTCCCAAAACGGTTTTTTTCAAAATTAAAAAAAAATTAGTCTTAACTAATTATACAATGAGGAACAGGGGCCTCCTGTGGACCAGACCACTCCTCTTCCTGTCGCGTGGTCGGTGAGATGGGAACCACCTCAACCAGCTCCTCTATTTGAGTACTCTTGGTCGAGGAAGCTCCCAGCTCCACGACCAGGCGACTCTCCTTCTCCTTCTTCCTCCTCTCCTTCCTCTTCAGGTGTGAGCTCCTGTTTTTCTTGACCCGTCTCCTCTCACGCCAGCCCACATTCACTTCCTCATTCACTCCATTCAACTCCTCATCCACTATCTCACAAATCAAATCATCCAATGCCTTATCATACTGCTCTTCGTAGATATCATTCATAATCTCCAGATATAACTTATCTTTCACCTCATTCATAACCACATTTATAATTCCTTTCACCACATTCATCGCCTCATTCATCTTCTCCTTTCTCTCTATCTGCTCTCTCTCTTCCACCTCATCCATCCAGGGCTCAAACCCCCCTGGTCGACACCTCCTTATCAACCCCTGACCCCTCATCGTATACATATTCTCTATCAATTCCAAAAAATTTCAAAAACTATTTCTAAAATCCCACACTATTACAAAAAAAACGAATTAAATGGTAGAAGTATTATTCAATCCTTAACCAAGAAACTCCACGTATATTAAATACGTATATACCCAAAAAAAACCACAACCTAAACAGGTTCGTAAAGAAAAACAACCTTTAATTCAATGGGTTGACCAACCCAAAACCGGTTGACCACACCCAGCAAAAAAAAATAAAAAATGTCAAAACTGGTTTCACCACCCATAAATATATATATTATACCGCCAAAATTTTACGCGCTAAAAATAATACAAAAAAAATTTATTTACCTAAACTGGTTCCACCAGGGTTTCGTTTCGGCTGCCACTCTGCACTGTTACCCTGTTACGGGGCCAGTTTGTAACTTTTATTTGAACTTTTGTTACACTATAAATTAACACGGGATAACTTGGCCTCAATACGAATTTGACATTAGGAATCTCTATTATCTTACTATATTTATCTTAACATTCCGAAGGGGAAAATAATTAAACAAGAATTAATATATCTATAAAATAAATTACCTCGAACTAAAAAAACTGTTGATTGATGATCTGGTTTCCAATTCTTCAATTCCATTGACTAGCGTTTGATCAACCAACTATATTGGCCGAACTAATTCGTGAACATCAGTTGCTGCTGTAGTTGCTGCACATTGAATTACACCTTCGCTGTTCGAAATGCCCAATTGAACATTACTTTTGATCCTTTAACTTTTCATTCCATACCATATCTTGCTTTAAATCCGTGCGGTTTCAACAACCGGAAAATCCACCATACACTCGATTGTTTCTAACTGTGGTAATAGGCTTATTTTCATTTACTGCCACTTTATAAAGCAAATTTTCTTTTATGATGAGTTAAGCATAAACTTAATGAAAACACCCATGACACACTTCTTGTATCAATTAACAGAAAATTCTTTTTGAAATCAACATAAAATGGAATTAGTATTTATTTTTAATGATCAATTAACAAATTCAAACTAACAAATTAATTTAAATTACAGATTTTGTTCACAAATTCATTTAAACATTTACTTTCAAGAACCAAAATCAGAATGAATCTTTTTTTTTGAAAAATCGAACAATGTGATTTTCTATTTAACATCTTCCGATGTCAAAAAAAATCGGGTAACATCGAAAATTCAGTAAAGATTAATAACGACAACGACATCTGTTCGCTAGAATTGGAAATAAAATTGAGTACGTTCGTTTGCTTTTTATAGTATATTCAAAATTTAACTAGCAGTTAAGTTTTAGAAAATTTTAAAATTATTATTAATGTAAAAATGAACGGAAACTAATGAAATGCATTTTTATTGAATTGAAAACGAAGATGAATTTGGTTTTATTATTGTTTTGCGATTATTGCGATCGTTACAATGTCAAACGCTGTTACAGCCAAATGTAAGGTGTTCTTAAAGTAATTCAATGAACTATTAAAATTAGAGTTATACAATTACAAATATTTATTATTTCGAAATATAAGGAAATATTTTACTCAAAAATTCATTAACACTATCAAACATCACTAATACTAAAAATTAGATGCTTCACTCAAGAAATCTAAATACTCTTCCTTAGATATTTATTCATTGATTATTATTTTATTTTAAATAAAAATGTATACACAATGTGTCTACGTATACTATCTAATTTCCTAATGTGGTAATCATTTTTATTTCATATAAATTCTCGTGTGTCGCAACCTTCAAATTTTACTCTCATTGTGCCTAAAGAAGTTTTACTATAAAAGTAAAATAAAAGGTGAATAGCAAATTTTTTAATAAAATTTCCTGAAACAAAAGAAAATGGGGATTCCAATAATCCAGAAAGAGGCATAATCCTTATTTTTTCACGTACTGTCTTTCTCAATTATTAAAACCCACACATAAGAGTTATATAATACGCTATTGTTTGCTTGTTTTTACGAGCAAACAATAGCGTGTCACCATCAAGGAATATTCCACAGCTAAGATTGAGGGTACTACCGTTGACTGAATACAGTTCATCCGCCAATATCACCTTATGACTAGTGATATCTCTCTGCTATTGCCCGTGGTATGTGATATCTTACGTTAACTCGTATGTCAATAGCAGGGACTGGAGTACGCGGGGTTGTCACACCCGTAGATCAAAAATAAAAAACAGTTACAAAACAATAAAAACTGATCTCTCCATGCGGTCTCCATATTACATTATTATTATTTTTGCAGTAAACTTTAATACATAATTACTGATTTCTAATTATTATATTATAATTTACGGTTACTGATTTCTTATTATTATGTTATAATTATAATTGTATAAATTATGAAAATATTATTTTGTAAAAAAAAATCAAAATATCAGCAGAAATGGAACAGAATCCAAATGATCTTGTAATTGTACTGAAATTTTTTTGTTCTATGTGGTGACGATTTAAAAACTATGGGCCATAACGACAGACGGAACTACAACTTCTAGTTGTAGTCACAGTTTTTTCGAAATTGATGTTCAAAACTGGTATTTTAAAACCACATTAAAACTACGAATCTAGTGGAGATTTTGATGACGTAAATTAAAACTATAATTTTTCGAACATACAGCAATAATTAGAAATCAGCAATTATGAATTAAAATTTATTGCAATAATAATAATAATGTAACTATAGTGAACACAACTTAAAAACAACACAAAACAATATTGATTTGCAAGAAATAACAAATTATTTAGAGATTTCAATTATTTGAAATTAAAAAAAAAAAACAAGAGAAATACAAATATATATTAATGTTTCAAAATATTTTATTATGAAATACTAGAGACAACGTAACGTATTGATTTAAAAAAATCTATCACCGAATTTTAACCGTAAAACTGGGTGGCTGGGTCGCTCAAACTCAATTACTAGTGCTAACAATGAAATAAATCCAGAGGACATTGCAAATCACATAGTAAACATGTCTCGTTCTTCTATTAATCGCCTTCATAAGAGAACAATTAAACGTAAATTAAGAGAAATGAAGCGCAATTGCTCGTCTCCATCGAAGTATGCGAACACTTTTAGTAGCGAAGAACTAGAATCAGCTCTGTCCCAAACAAAAAACGGAAAAGCACCTGGTTACGATGGCATTTTTCCAGAATTTCTTAAAAATGCTGGAAAAAATGTAAAACAGTGGCTAACTAAATTTTTCTCGAATGTCCTAGAAACCGGCAATTTGCCAAAACATTTTAAGACTACGAAAGCGATAGCGATACTTAAGCCAGGTAAACAATCCAATGAACCAGGAAGCTATCGCCCGATTGCCCTTTTGAACGCCTGCTATAAATTGCTAGAACGGCTCATATACAATTGTATCGCACCGATATTGAATCATCAGATCCCAGTCGAACAAGCTGGTTTTCGTCCCAATTGCAGTTGCACTGACCAGCTGCTCGCTTTAACATCCTATATCGAAGCTGGGTATCAAAAACAACTAAAAACAGGCGCAGTATTAATCGATCTTACTGCAGCATATGACACGGTCTGTCGAATTGGGATTATATATAAGCTGTTCAATGCAATACCTTGTAGCACCATCTCGCGTTTAATTAACAACATGCTGAGTAATCGTGTATTCAAAGTTAATCTAAATAATTCCTGTAGTAGGTCTAAAATGCTTAACAATGGTTTGCCACAGGTTTCCGTCCTGGCGCCATTACTTTTTAATCTGTACATTCCTGACACAACATCAAAGAAATTTGGTTACGCTGATGATTGGACCCTGGCCACTCAAAACAAAGACATGGGTGTCTTGGAGGATTTGCTCTCAACTGACCTGGCGATAATGAATGACTATTTTTGAACGTGGATCTTATTTCCCAATCTAAGTAAAACCGAGAGTTCTTGTTTCCACTTAAACAACAAACTGGCAAAACACGAACTATCCCTGCTTAAACTATCCTATTGAAAAACAAAGTTTAATGGGAAATTTGCATCGAAAATTTCCAATAAAATGCTATTAAACAATTTTTTTCCTTTTGAAATCGATTGAATCCTATTCAATTGTCCTGTAGAAATACATTGAATCCTTTTAATAGAAATGAAAACATTTTTATTGGATTATAAATTCTTCAATGGGATTAACTACATTTTAATTGAATTTTCTGCGACCGTCAAATAATAGGACTAAACACATTTTAAAGGGAGTTTTGTAGTCTTAGAATTTCATATGGAATCCTTTTCGATTCTTAATGGGATTGACTATGTTTTAATGGGAATTTCTAAAACCTTCAAATTTCCTATTAAATAATAATCAATTAAAATAAAATAAACATATACAACCTTATAAAGTATATTTGTTGAACTTGTATGTTTCACCAAAGTATTCTTCACTTTAATAAAAAACTAAAACTTAGAATTAAATTTTAAAACTTTTTATTTTTTGTACTACCGGTTTCAATCTTCTAAAGATCATCTACAGGGGTACGTTCCGAAACTTTACTATAGTTAACTATATTTAAATATCATTTAAATCCGGTCGTTCAGAAACGAAATAGTAAAGTTAATATTTAACTATTTGACAGCTGTTTGCGTTCAGAAACATACTACGCCCCGCCCACATTTATTTAAAAATTAAATGTGCTCTCGAGTAGAGTTAAAAATTAAATACACATATACATAAGCATTATTTAAAATTTAACGATTTCAAATCGACAGTTCAATTTATTTTAAAATTGCAGCATATATATTTTTCAAATTCTGAATGAAATGCAAGTTTTCTAAAACAATATGGTTAGTAATTTCTATCTTAGTTTTTAATTTTTTCGGTTTTAATTTTATTCAATTGAAACATTTTATGAAAGAATTATTCTGACATACGATTTTAACAGATTGTATTAGTATTTGTGTATTTAATATTTTACTTAATGATCGTCGTTCAGAAATTACTTAACTATAGTTATTAAATATTTTAATGCGGTGATTTAATTGGTGCATTAAATATTTAGCTATAGTAAAGTTTCGGAACGTAACCCAGGTACTATACAACAAATCAGCAGGATTGTTGTATAGTACCTGTAAATGATCTTTAGAAGATTGAAACCGGTAGTACAAAAAATAAAAAGTTTTAAAATTTAATTCTAAGTTTTAGTTTTTTATTAAAGTGAAGAATACTTTGGTGAAACATACAAGTTCAACAAATACTTTATAATGTATAGTTCTTTACGTCACTCCGAAGAAAATATTAATATTATAAACAACCTTATAATCACTATTATTATAGTCTTTCAGCCGACATAGAACGATTTTAACTATATATTTCTAAAATGGATAATACTCTAGTGAATTTTAACCAGACATAAGAAAAATTCCATTCGTATTTTCCTGTAAAAATTTTCCATTTCCTATTGAAACTATTTCAATGTCTTCCCATAAAACTATATAGAATCCTATTGATAAATATTGTCGTGAAATTATAATTTTAAAGTCGTATGTTCCTGTAGAAATTATACGCTTCCTATTGAAACTATCTCAATGTCTTCCTGTAAAACTATTAATCCTACTGGGAAATCTTGTCGTAACAAAACAATTTTCTAAGTTTTATTTTCCTTAACAAATTATCTATTTCCCGTTGAAAATGTTTCAATGTCTTCCTTTAAAACTATAAAGAATCCTATTAAGGAATCTTGTCGTAAGAAAAAAATTGTCTAAGTTTTATTTTCCTTTTCAATTACGTTCATTCCTATAAAAATATTTCAATTTCAGGAAAAGTCTGATATTTAAAGGATTATGAGCTTAATTCCATTTTCCTATTGAATATGAGTCTTTCCTACCCAACATTTTTATGAAGTAAAGAATTTCTCGGTTGATCCCATTAACATTGTCCTTTTCCTATCCAATTTTCATCAATATTTTATAGGATTGTACCTTTTCTAATGGGACAGTTTAAGCAAGGATCAGTGTTATTTAACGGCACTGTCATTAAATACAATCAACAGCCAAAGTACCTGGGCATTACTCTCGATAGAACTCTTTCTTTTAAACTCCACCTAGAAAAAACGTCAAAAAAACTTAAAACGAGAAACAATATATTGCACAAACTGGCAGGCTCGACATGGGGTGCTACTCCAGCTACCCTCCGCACAACTGCTCTAAGTCTGGTTTCCTCAGTGGCTGAGTATGGCGCACCAGTCTGGTTGAATAGCACACATACTCAAAAAGTTGACTGCCAGCTGCTTGCCACGATGCGTACTATAAGTGGTACTATCAGATCCACCCCTTTACCTTGGCTCCCTGTGTTAAGCAAGATCGCTCCACCTGCACTCAGACGCTCGCATGCTCTCATGCGTGAACATAAAAAGGTAACCAACAACATCACGTTACCCTTGCACGAATATTACGGTGACCACACTCGTTGTCGATTGAAGTCAAGAAAGCCTCCACATAAAACTGCCAGCAACCTGCTGGCAACTAATTTTAATATCTTGGATGCCTGGGACACCTCCTGGCATCATTACAACACAACTGGCCTTTCTATTACTAACCCGACTTCTACCCAACCTGGTTTCGATCTGCCACGTCATACCTGGACTACACTAAACCGAATAAGAACGAATCATGGACGTTGTGTTGATTCTTTCTACAAGTGGAGCATTTCAGAGTCCCCTGTGTGTGACTGCGGCGCTCCACAACAGACCATAAAACACATTGCAACTGTTTGTCCAATTCGACGGTACAATGGCAACATCTCAGATATCCATTTGGCAACTCCCGATGTAGTAGCATGGATAGACTCGCTCGATGTAAACATCTAATATTCAAATGTACTGCCCAATGTTCAAATATTTTACTTTTTTACTTAAAAACGCGCAATCAAATCGATTGTAAGTTCATTTAATGTGTATCCATGTTTTGTTTTAGGTAGATTTCATAGAAGAGTCTACCTATTTTAAGTTTAATTTTTAATGTGTCACAACAAAAACCATACACTAAATAAAAACCGTAAAACTGCAACTACAACCTTAATGTCCATTGGAAACTGACGATTTAATGTGGTTTAAAAATACCAGAACTGACACTTTAGTTGTAGGTGCGATTTTAGTTGGGTTTGTCGTTATGGCACTATGATTTTTTGTCCACACTCGCGGTACAGCCCAAAAGAATACATATTAAATATTTTTGCAGCGATGCAACTGACACGTTCCAAACATATCCCATCAAATAATATGATTGAAAACGTTTAAAAAAACTGAATGCACCCAAATTGACCAACATTTAACAAACAACTGAATGCACCAAAAAGAATTGATGGAACATGTCAAATATCAAACTGACATTTAAATTTTAAATCAGTAAAAAAATTATTTAATGCAAGTTGAATTTTATTTAGAAAACCAAGTTAATCAATAGCGGAATCTACAATACATTTTTTAATTGACTCTATATAGTATATACATCTTTTAGTTTGGTGACAATTATAATTAGCTAAGTATGACATTTAAAACAAACATTTAAACATTTTAATTACTATTAATATTATTTCCCGCATTTAAGACGATTCAGTTTGTTTTTGTTGATGACGATCTAAGTCTACTACTCAATCCTTGGGATATGCGATTAATCGTCACGTTAATTTTAAACTTTATTGAGACATTTTTTAACTTTCATTGATACAATATTTTTTACAGGGGTTGCTTAAAACTAAACAATAATCGTGAATTCTTTTGAACTGTAAATTTCAGTACAGTTCCAACACGATAAACTTATCCAGCGCCAGATAAGGTCTTTCATCCTGAGTGAACACAATAGTGTCGTCCGCATAAAGTACTGTTTTCGAACCGTTAGGCGAGTAAGTCGGAATGAATGTATGTGTTGAACAGCCATGGCCCTAAGATGGACCGTTGTGGAACACCTTAATTCACTGTAATAATATTAGAACGCTGATTGTTGATTTGGATAAATAGCTTTCTGTTCGAAAGGAAGCTTTTTAGTGGACGAAGTAGATGATGAGGACTGTTAGCTCTATGGAGTTTGTATGTTCGGCCATGTAAGTTCGAAGACTTTTTCTAAATTTAAAAAACAGAAGACTAAATTTTTTGTTGTATAAGGCCTTTTAGAATGTTATCCAGTAGGTAGAGAAGCGCGTGTTCGGTAGATTGCCCTTTCCTACATCCGAATCGCTCATTAGGTATAATGTTGTCGTTTTCATCTAAAAGTCAAGTAATTTTTGCATGATTATTATTTCCAAAATATTTCCCATGTTGGTTAGCAGAGAGATGGTTCTGAAACTTTTAATGTGACACGAAGAGCCAATTTTTTGAATGAGAATAAGTTTTGCCAATTTCCAAACATTCTGCCGTTGATGCAGTTGTTTATGAATTATGATGATAGTCAAGGGGTCCGATAATTGTTTTATTCACTTTTAATGAAAAAGTGGGATATTTTGGCCGGGCCCGCTGTTAGTTTTTTATTTTTTGTTATTAAAGTTCACCGGTCAAGGGAATTCGTTTAAAAAATGTTTTGCCAACTTAACTAAATAATCAAAACCAATATCTTTTAACTAAAGCTTCTAAGGCATTTTCAATTCATATTTTTACAAATAAAAAAGTTCAAGTGGCAGGATATCCGCTAGAAATAGTTAGAATTCTTGACCAGACTGTTCTGTGTACAAGTAGAATCGCATGTATCAGATTAGTTTATATAGGATTTATCTAAATTAGATGGTACCACAGATCATATGTGTTACAATGTATGACAAAATATTTAAAAAAAAACTGCAAGTCTTCCCATATGGCTTAGGAGCCATACAATTACCAACAAATATCATAGTTCATTTTGATTTCTAAAAAACTAATATTTTTCCTATATTTGCAATAGTATACATACAAATCTTTTTATTTTTTTAATTTTTTGCTATTACGTAATAAGTATAGTCAAATATAAGAAACATTTTTTTCGGCTTATATGTTTTTGTTGGAAATTGATACAGTTTTCCAAAGATTCTAAATTTATAAATTTTTTTTAAAGGTTTTGATCCAAACGACCTGAAAATCCATTTTTTTACATAAACGCCTCTAGTTGCTTCTGATTTTGCTGATTGACGAACGTTCTTATCCAAAATATAAATAGAACCCTCATTTTCAGAAAATATTTCAGATCTAACTCAAAAAACGCGACCGTGAGATTGCTAGTCGTTTTTGTTATACCTCATATCATTTACATATACCTCATATCATTTACATTATCCGCAGGAGGGATCGATTTTGATCGTTATGATCAATGTTGATCTACGGGTCTGACTACCCTGCGTACTCCAGTCCCTGCCATTGACATATGAGCTAGCGTGAGATATCACATACCACTGGCAATGGCAGGAGATATCATTAGCCAAGATGATATCTTAGGGTGCTGGTGGACGAACTTTAATTAGTCAACGGCAGCACTTCCAGTCTTAGCTGGGCAGCGTTCCGTAGCGGTGCCGCTCATTAGCTCTTCCGAGGAATCGGACCAACACGTAGTTATGTGTGGGCTTTGTGCCTCGATTGAGGTGGTGAGCGGTGCGTCTGGGGTGCGCTGCATCAGCTGGATTATTGGCATTTAGTTTTGTTTTGTTTTCTGCAAATTTCTCACAATTTGTTTTTCACTTATTATTTTGTTATTATTTCTTCATCTTATCATGAAATATTGGCATATGTCATATTTTGTTGTATGATAGGATTTTTTACTTAGTTATCCATTTTAAAATAAAACATAAAAAAATAAAATAAAACCCTTTTGATATATATATATGGCAGTACAACCGAAAAAAATAAGTCTGCAAGTGGTAAAGCAAATTTGCGCAATCCACCCGCCCTTAAAGCGGCACGTCCACGGAATTTGCAGGGACAAAACATATATGATTCAATAAAAAACTTTAAAATACATGTTCAAAACATCTGCGGATTAAACGCTAACCATGACCACGTGCAACATCATCTTGAGCACGACAAACCGAACATTCTATTCCTTACAGAAACACAAGTTTCTGAAAATTTTCTCTTTATAGAATCGCTTAATTCCAAATATAGGCTCGAATCAGCTTTCAAACTCCATCAGGGCGTATGCGCATTCATTCATGAGAGTGTTGCGTATACGCGCTTTCCAAATTTTGAACTACACGGTGACGGCTTCAATACAATGGTTTTAAAGATTTGTCTTCCAGAAATGACTTTTTTTAACAATAGCTTTATACCGGTCCCCCAACAAACGTAACCCAAACATTTTTAATATGCTGACAAAAATTGTGGACGAGATTAGAGCAAAGTCCCCTAATTGTGAAGTTATCGTTACCGGTGACTTCAACGTCCACAACAAATCATGGTTGGAATTCTCCAAATCGACCGACGATGTTGACAATAGTGGAAAACTGGCAGAAATTTTTGCCGCATCTCAGGGCCTATTCCAAATTGTTAAAAGCCCGACTTTCACTCCCCGTAATGGCGGTGATAATAGTTTTCTTTTAGATCTCTATCTTACCACAATGCCAGATATTACGAGTGTCGATGTCGCGAAAGGTAGTATTGGAAATTCTGATCATTATTTAATCTCATCAGTTATCAAAACTGATTTACTTAAAACTGCAGCTTCCAAACCCCGTAAAATATTTCACTACTCAAAAATGGATAAGAGTGGTCTTCAAAATTTTTTCCATGGTTTCCCTTTCGACCGTCATTGTTTTTACACTGACAATGTAAATGTTTCTGCTCAAAACTTTACAGAAACCATCCAATTTGCTATCAATAAATTTGTCCCTTTCTCCATAGTAAAACCCAAACAAAAATACTTGTATTCGAAAGCTGCCAAAACGACACTTAGAAACAAACGTAGATCATTTAATATTTGGATTCATAACAAAACTCCCACTAATCGATCCCAATATCTAAAGGCCAACAAAATATCTAACCAGATTATCTCAAACGAAAAGTCTGAAATTGACAAAGCGAAAGCCTCAAAACTTACGTCTATGTCTGTTTCTGACAAGAGTTTTTACAGTGCCATTAATTCTTTAAATTCTGGTACAAAATTTTCTATTCCCCCTATTATTGATGGTGATTTAATCGTCAATGATCCCGCAAGAAAAGCTAACTTGTTCGCTGAACGCTTTGCTCTGAACTCCACTGTTTTGGAAACTCCTAAAGAAATACCCCAAATCCAGTCTTCAGGAGTTAAAATGAATGAACTTCACTTCAAACCCAAAATAGTCGCTAAACTTTTAAAGGGGTTAAACATCAACAAAGCCTCAGGAATGGACAATATTCCACCCATTATTTTGAAAACCTTTTCAAAGAACTTGCACCAACTTTAACTAAAATATTCTACCAATCCTACAAATCTGGTGTATTTCCCTCGTGCTGGAAGTTGGCAAATGTCCAACCCGTCCCCAAAAAGGGACCAAAATCCGATATATCAAATTATAGGCCAATAGCTTTACTATCGGTCCTATCCAAAGTCTACGAGCATTATATTAATACACATATTTCAAAATTTCTGGAAGAAAATCATTTAATATCCGACAGCCAATACGGTTTTCGAAACAAAAGATCAACTACCGATCTATTAAACTATGTAGCGCATTGTTGGAACAGCATACTTGATAAAGGTGGTGAAACATACGTTATCGCTTTAGACATCTCCAAGGCATTCGATCGAGTCTGGCATGCCAACTTAATCAACAAGCTCGTTGCGTACGGTTTTAATCCCAATGTTGTGAAGCTGATTCAAAATTTTCTATCCAAAACCTTGTCAATTTCAACTCTACCAAAACACAGCTGTTGATTGTTTCCAGATTAAAGACCGAGTTCCCCAAAGATATTTTATTTAGTATGTGTGATGAACCAATGGGTGAATGTAAAAACATTCGTTTATTGGGTGTCTCAGTTTCAAATGACCTACTCTGGAACGATCATGTAATGGCGATGGCAAAAAGCGCGTCTAAAAAACTCGGCCTCCTAAATAGATGCAAAAAATTTTTCACTCCATACCAATTGCTCCATGTTTATAAGTCCTATATTCGTCCCTGTATGGAGTACTGCTGTCAAGTTTGGGGTGCTGCCTCTGTTTCCATTTTGGCCCTCTTGGACTCTGTTCAAAAGCGAGCTATACGAATTGTGGGTGATCGAACTTTGACATCAAAACTTGATTCCCTACAACATCGTCGCACTGTTGCTGACCTCGTTGTTTTTTACAAATATCGTCATCAGCAGTGCTCAGATGAAATCAGCGGCATCATGCCTCAAACTTATTCTTACCCCCGTTCCACTCGGCAATCGGCTGCCGCAACCGGTGAAACGGTAAAGATCCCGCGCTGTCATACTGGCAGATCGCAGAGACTTCTTTGTCCGAACTGCGTACAAATGGAATAGTTTGCCGGAACACTTAGTCTCAGGTGGCTTCAACCCACAGATGTTTAAAAAAAGCGTTAATCTACACCTTAGAACGCCAGTTGTTGTGGGACCCAGGTCTAGACCTAGGTCTTAAAAGGTATTTATGTGTTGTTGTGACACATATTCTAAACACAATCGTTACACAACACATTTTATTAAAAAAAAAAAATATATTAACATATTAAAATTTATTCCAATAATAATAATTTAACTATAATAAAAACAACTTAAGGACAACACAAAACAATCTTTATTTGCAGAAAAAAACAATTATTTTGAGTTTACGAAATACAAATTAGCTGATTACAACTGTTACCATTTTTCCGAAAAAAAGGCTCATCTCAAAAGGAAATCCAGAAAAATGAACACACTAACATTAGAAAATCTTCCGTTTGATGTAAGTTTCATTTAATTTTACTATGCAATATTTATTTTTTATCTCGGTTTTCCAAATAACGATTTCCATAGATAAATAGAAATATAAGGTTCTCTACATCATATATATGATAAAAAAATATTCCAGAAACTCGGATCAAACGATATAGGGTGCGTTCACAACGCTCAAATTTACCCTCCATCCGTTCCACTTGACGACGACGGTCGTTGTGGTCGCGGTTAAAACGTCACTAATGACGTCATAATTTTCGCTTACATCAAGCTCACAACGACCCATCTCAAACGGTGGGTTGAAGTGAGTGTTGATAAATTTAGCGCCATTTTTAAAATGTAAAGATGGAGAAAACAAAAATAAATCTTTTCTTATGGTGCTATTACACACAAATTAAATTCAGTTGCTATCATCAACTTTTCAGATGATAGTATTTATTATTTTTGACTGTAGATGGCGAAAAGATCAAAAACTGCAAGAAAGTACAAATAACTTTACGAAGTAATAATAATTTTTAAACAACAATTTCTTAAAAAATCATTAGTTATTTAGTATTAATATTATATTATATAATCGATTATATCTAAATTAGTGGTATATAAATTGTAAATAAATTATGTACTGTAAAAGCAAATGAAATGTCAAAATGGCGACACCACATTATAGAGCAATTGTTGTAGCTTGTACAATAAGAAAATGCACTAAGATTTGAAAAAAAAATGTGAATAGAAAATACGTAAAGAAAACGTAAAATTTTTACATTAAAGTCTTGAAAATTTGTATTCAATCATTTTATACCTAATATAATATAATTTTTATTATGATTTTAATATGAAAATCAATTAATGTGATAATCGGTTTTGAACCGGTTGAATTTGCAGATGAAATCATCTGACGATTTTCTAGCAGTAATTGGTAAACCAAATAATTTTTCAAAAAGTCAGTTGCTATCAGCTAACTTTTCTTGCAGTTTTTATATCTATCTCGCGCATGCTATCCCTCTTTTTCTCATACAAAATATTTTTCATCAACTTTTCAGATTATGGTAACTGCAAAATTGATTATGGGAGCTGAATTTAATTTGTGTGCAATAGCACCATTACACCAAATAATTTATATACAAAGGACAAACTTGTATTTCATGTATAAAAGTTTTTTTATTGTGCGTGCAACATAATTATTAGAGTTTATTGTTAAGACTTACAAATTGTAGCATTTAAAATTTACACTTTCTACCGTAATTTCTTGGTGGAATTGCATTTTAATAATTAAAAAACTTTTTATTATTTAATTTTATTCCACAATATTTTATTTAATTCACTAGTATTTTCGCTTATAGCATCTTCAGGTGATTAGAATCTAAAAGTGATTTTGTCATAACTTTATATACATTTTAGGTCGTATCAATAAAACAGTAACAATAACAAAATAAAAATAATTACAATAAAGACACATAATAAAAAACAGTAAAACTAATTACAATAAAAGTAGGTAATAAAACAATCAATGATTTGAAAACATTTAAGGTCGACTTAGACCGGCACCTTTTGGTTAGGTTTTAAGGAAAAACCCATTGATAATGTTCTTTTTGAAATGTGTTATGAATTATAATATAACATCTGTCCAATTAAACTAAGTAAGGACAATATATTTATAGCTTTATATGAGAGGTTGTAATAATGGGGCTTATGATTGAAAACGCACGGAAAACGCATCAGGCGGTTAAGATTATTCACCGTCACCTTATGTAGGTATGATTGAAAATGCGTGATAAAAAGTTAGTTCGAATTTTTTTTCGAAATTAAAAACTCAGATTGTCAAAATAGTTTGTTTTTAATTGTCAGATCTAATTGTTTGTTAAAAAAACATCATTGTGTTCAGTGCTAAATTTAAAAAATTTAAATATTTGGATAAGATAAAAATAATAATTAGCTACATCAGGACTCTCTTTCATTCTTCTTACTAATAACCTAATACAATACTACTTTTGATTTGTTATTTTTCCCCTAATAATGTTTCTCCTAAAATTTTAAAATAATAAATGTGCTTAAAATTGTAAACATTGTTTATTTTTCACTCGAAATTAATAAATAAAAAGATAAACTTACATTTTTAAGTTTTGAAATTATTCTAAACGCAAGCTTAATCTAGCGTTTCAATTTTGTACAAAAAACGGATATCACGCGTTTTCAATCATACAAAAAAATAAGTTCGAAATAAAACGTTTGTCACCCGTTTTCAATCATACCAATAGACTACGTTTCACGTTTCATCGACGTTTACGTTTTCCACGCGTTTTCAATCATAAGCCCCAATGGGGATGATGTGACATCTAATTGATCGTTGAGGATTGAATTAGGGTTTTGTTGCTTTAGGCGGTTAATTTCTAAGGACTCAAGTGCGTTCATGATGCTTCCTTTGCTTTGGAAATGTATTATTTCACAATTAGTGTCAATATTGAATGTATGTCGGGTTTCTTTGAGGTGGTTAGAAAAATTAGAGGTAGAGATAGAATTGGGGTTGTTTGAAGGAATGTGTTCGCGCCATCTCTTTTTAAATTGCCTGCCCGTTTGGCGTACATACGTTATAGATACCGGAACGTTTTCAGGGGTCTATTTTGTCTTTGGTATTGCAGAAAATGTTGCCTAGTCTTATGGGGTTAAGGAATACTGGGATATATTTAGTAGCCAATGCTTTTGCGATATTTATACTAACTTCTCCTAGATAATTGATTTTACAATATTTTTTGTCTGGGTCTATGGATTTTTGGTGTGGGTAAATGAGTTTGAGTGCTCTTTTTCTAGATTTTTTATTGAGAATGGATGTGATGAGGTTATCCTGGTAGCCATTATTTACTGCAATCTGTTTGATTGTATTGAGTTCAGTAGCAAAGTCAGTCTGGGGCATTGGGATAGAAAGGAGTTTGTGAACCATATTATGAAAGGATGCTTGTTTATATTTGGATGGTGTGATAGAAGTACTGTGGATAAAGGTATCGCTAAATGTGGGGTTCCGGAAAAATTTTGAACTCATGGGTTCCATTAGAAATGTTGAAGGAAAAGTTGAAATTGAAAAGTTTATTAGGTTGTTTCCAATTTCCATTGTAAATTGAATATTTTGGTTTATTCTGTTAATATAATTGAGAAATAATGAAAGCTGTCTTTCTGTACCAGTCCATAAGCATAAGATATCATCCACATATCTATACCAATATCGAATATGTTTGCGGTGGGAGTTGTTAGATAATATTGAAGATTCTATGTAATCCATAAAATCGTCTGCTAAGAGAGGTGATATAGGGGATCCCATCGCAAGTCCGTCGTTCTGTTGGTATAAAGAGTTTTGAAATGTGAAATAATTTTGGTCAATGCAAGTATGCATTGCCACCTCTAATTCAGATTTGTATATGGTAGAAGTTATGGGTGATGACTAACTAATGTTAGAAATAAATTGCTTGCACTTTTTTATAGGAATTTATGAAAATAAGCTAACCACATCGAAAGAAACCAAGTGTGCGGTTTTGGGAACAACAACTTCTTTTATACTGTCTACTAATTGGATAGAGTTTTTAACAGTATATTTAGTTTGGAAATTTGTAACTTCTATGAACTTAAGATTAAGGTACTTGGTTAACTTATACGCTGGAGCGTTAATGTAGTAGACCACTGGTCTAATTGGGATGTTGTTTTTGTGAAGTTTTGGTTGAAGTATATGACCCCATACAACAAAGAGGTGTTATTGGGGTCATATTGGTTAATTGGAACTCGGACTTATTGTCAAAAAGGGAGCAGTCTTTAATAATCTTTTTAATTTGTTGATTATACTGTGGGGTAGGATCGGATCTTAAAATGGTGAAATCACAAGGATTCAAAAATTAAATAACTTTTAGACAAAATAACTTTTAGATTCTAATCACCTGAAGATGCTATAAGCGAAAGTACTAGTGAATTAAATAAAATATTGTGGAATAAAATTAAATAATAAAAAGTTTTTTAATTATTAAATTGTAGCATTCACTTTATTTGTTCAAAATCGCCATTTTTATTTTTTACGTCGTCGCCTAAAACGATCACATAATCCATTCCACTTGAGTTTACAATTGTAACGCTCTGAAGCAAGTGGAACGGAAAGAACCGCGGTCGTGAGCGATTGTTTTGAGTGCTAAGTAGAACGCACTCATAAGGTACTCAAACTTTCAATTTCCAATACCTACAATACCAACAAATTTTTTGAATTTTCCGTAAAAGGTTGCATCCTGTTGCGTTGTAACAAATTATATATAATCAGCATTTTGGGTACTTTTATCAGATAATTAATCATTCAGTTTTGAAGCGGGTTTTCCGGGCTTCAAAATTGGAGAGTTTATTATAAAAAAACTTAAAAAGGGGACCTACAACTGAATGTTTGACACCCTATAGCTTTGACCTGAGAATTTTTTTTCACAAATATGATGCAGAGAATATAATCCTTCCAGTTATCTTTTTCAAAATTGGGATAAACTAGGGACCAAAATATTATATTCATTTTAGATTGTTGAACACCTGTGCCATTATCTTTCGTTAAATGATGTACATAAACTAAAGCTCACATGTAAAACGTTGAATAAATACTGTCACAATAATGTAGTGTACGATAAAATAAAAATATCAATACATTATAATGATGTAGGTGAAAATGGTACGTCGAAACTAAGTGATCTATTGGAGAGTGACATGTATTTTGGAACAATTTATTTCGAAGATTGTAAACTAACACCATTATTAGAAGATTTTTTAGCTAAATTTGGATCACGAATTAAAAACATTATTTTCTACTCTGAAGATCTAATGGATATTCGGTTAATGTTTTGCTATCTATCGGATGTTCATTCGCTAATATTATATGAAATATTCCAACCAGATCCCTCTTACAAAAATAAGGATACGAATTTAACAATTGAGGAAACGTATAGTATGTTTAAAAACTTAACGGAACTTTCTATAAAAACAAAAACATATTTTAGTGTAAGACGATTTCCAGCACTTTTCCAACATAATTCAATCAAAACGTTGAAACTAGAGACAAGAAGTATTCAGGACGTTGATTTGTTTTACGATTTTCTTGCAAGGCATCGCCAAACTTTAACTCATTTAGAAATAATTTATAAAACCAATTCTAGGGATCGCTATAGCCATTATAATAGACTATTTTCTATGAGTGAACTAAAACTACGTACATTCAAATTTATGTACTGGGATTATAACCCGGATGATCTGTTTCAAAAATTTTATCAATCACAAAATTTGTTGGAAAATCTTTCGATAGTATTACAAAACGAGTTACAATTAAAGATTATCTGTGATTATTTGTTAAATTTGCAGACATTCGAGTTTTCGTTACGTTCTGAGGATCGTGTTGAGGATTTCAGTTGTTTATTAAATTTAAAGAAATTGAAATCTTTAACATTTAAGAAAGCCACAGACTTAAAACAACTTATGAAAGTAAATATGCCAAATCTTCAATGTCTATCAATCAAGGATCCATGTGATATTGAAACATTTGAATTGTTATCAGCCAACTTCAAAAATTTAGAAGAATTAAATTTGGAAGGAAGCCTTAAATACCATGGAATTCAATTAATTTTTAAAAACTTAACTAAATTAAAACGTCTCTCATTGATGTGGTGTGAATTCGAACAAATACAAAAAGTTGAGACGATGTACAAAATATCAAATCTAAAAAATATAGAATTTTTAAAAATAATAGCTGACAAGTTTCCTGAATTGTTGATAAATGATATTGCAGACCTAGAGAACTTAAAAGATTTATATTTATGTACTAATGAGACGACATCCAGATATGATGAATATCATAAACTTGTAACATCATGTTCGAAATTGGAAAGTGTTTCTTTCAACTATATACCTGAGTTAGATAATAATTTAATCAACATAGTAACACAACATAGTAAAAAGTTGAAAAGAATAGAAATAGGGGGTTGTGATCAAATAACAAAAGAAGCTAAGGCGATTATTGTTAAAAATTGTAGGTTTTTAGAGGTAATGTATAATTATTTTATTGTTATAGATAAAAGTTAAGGCAAGCATCGTAAATTTCATTTTGTTACCGGTTTTTCTTGTGAGGATAGTGTCGTTTTCTTTTTGCCAGAGCAGAAAAAGTGATTTTTTTTTTTCATAAAAAGAATATGAAAAAATTTGATTTATGTCGCGTTCTTTGGCAAAAAAAATCGATAATTAGTTGTCGTATCACAAAAATTTGCCTAAAACGGCCTATTTGTATTCTTTGGCAAAAAGAGATTGATTTTTTTTTATCTAGATCAAGTTTAGAAAATCTAGATTTTTTGGTAGATTATTTCAAATCACTTAAGCCGTGCATTCACATAAACAAAAACCGAATTTCATACAAATTTGACAGCAACAGAAACAGAAACCTAATTTAGAAACAGAAACAGAAACTGAAAATTCGTCTGTTTTGTCTGGACCAGAAACAATTAAAATTTAATTGTTTCTGGTCCAGAAACTGTCACGTGACCATATTATTTTAAATTTATGTAACGGGATTGTACATTATTTTAAGAAATAAATATTTAGTCAAAAATAATTTACGTTGAATTTAGCTCGATTTTTTTTGATGGATATTATTATGTGCGATAACGAAAAAAATAAATTTCTTCTTCACTATACATTACAAAATTGTGTTATTTTATTTATATGAATGAAAAATAAAATACACAGTTTATTGAATTACAACATTTTTTTTATATTAATATAATTCTTTCAATTTTAATTGGGTTAAATATATATGGATTGGGTTAAATATATATATTTTAATTTTGGCATACATAATAAAATATGACAGCTGCCATCTTAAAATTTGGTTTCTGTTTCTGTTTTATTATTCACCACCGTCAACCAAATTAGAAACAGAAACTGAAAATTTTCAGTTTCTGTTTCTGTTTTATGTGAATGCACGGCTTTAGAATACATTGAAATATTAATTTTGCTTGTCAAATTTATATAAACAAAACAATCCCGCCATTTTAATTATTTTTATTAATAAATTATTTGATAGTTATTTATTGTACAAGACGATAAAATTGCACTTTATCTTCGAGAACGATTTTAGCGTCGAGGCGTCAGCCTAAAAGAGACACTAATAAGCATCGAGAAGATAATGAAATTTTATCGTCGTGTGGAATCCATTTTTTTCTATAGGATTTGTTAAAGAAGACCAAAAAATGAAGAAAAATCTATGATAAATGTATTTTAAAAGTATCAGAATAAAACAGTTTCACGAAAAAATGAGTATGTGGCTTGGATAGTGGCTTTGATAACATTTTGAATTTTATAAATAAACAAACAAATCAATTTTTTTTGTTCAGCAAAATACTTATATCAATAGTACATTATGATGCTAGGACGTAAAGCTTAAGATTTTGGACGGATGTGGAGTTTGCAAATCGAGGCGCTAGCCGAGATTTGCACCCACATTAAGTCCAAAATAGCTTACGTCCGTGCATCATATACTATTTTTTATTCGCCGCAAGCAAAATATTTTAAGAAAAGTTGTTTATTCTAAATTAAAATTATAAATTTTCATAAATTTTAAAATAAAAATATGTGGAACAAGTAACCCTTGAAAAAATATTTATTATTTTTTCCAAATTGTATGACAACAAATGATAACAACTATTTTAATTGGATAATGAAATTTTGAATTTGCGGGTTGCTTTGATAAAAAAATTTATTTTTCATAGAATTTAAACAAATACAAATGATTTTTACTTTTTTGGACGTAGCTATGACGACAAAATAAATAGTTGAAAAGTGATACTTTAAAGCCGCAAATCACAGTAATAAAGTAATACTTTAATATATAGGCGAATAAAAAATACTTTATTTACCCTTGCTGTTAAAGTACTACTTTATCTACCCTTGATGGTAAAGTGCAACTTTTTCCTCTAATTTTAGTTATAATAGCACGTTTTAACAGTTGCTATAGAAAAAAATAGTTTATTACTATTTAAACTACTAATTACTAAAAATAAAATGATAAAATTTATCATTTTTAAATGTAAACATAACCTAACCTTTAAATGTAAACATAACCTAAAAACAACTGACTTTGAGAAAACAAAAAGTCGTAACAATTTACCACTACTTTACAAAAGTAGATGAATTTATTTTATGCTGTTCGTTGGCAACCAAATAAATCAATCTTTTTTCGATCAAACCAAAGAACACATTAGTTTTGTAGTTGTGTTTATGAACTGTTCATTTAATGTTTTTGTAATTAATAGTATTAATTAAATAATCTTTTATTAATTTTTAATTTAAAACACGATTTAAACAAAACATTTATTTCACTTACAAAAAAATAATAAGTAAATTGCGTCTTGTTTGTTTACTAATTTGATAGATGTGTATATTGATAGATAAGATGTGTAATGGTGCTATTACACACAAATTAAATTCAGCTCCCATAATCAATTTTGCAGTTACCATAATCTGAAAAGTTGATGAAAAATATTTTGCAGGAGAAAAAGAGGGATAGCATGCGCGAGATAGATATAAAAACTGCAAGAAAAGTTAGCTGATAGCAACTGACTTTTTGAAAAATTATTTGGTTTACTAATTAACTGCTAGAAAATTGTCAGATGATTTCATCTGCAAATTCAACCGGTTTAAAACCGATTATCACATTAGATGATTTTCATATTAAAATCGTAATAATAATTATATTATATTAGGTATATAATAATTAAATACATATTTTCAAGATTTTAATGTAAAAATTTTACGTTTTCTTTACGTATTTTCGATTCACATTTTTTTTTAAATCTTAGCGCATTTTCTTCTTGTACAAGCTACAACAATTGCTCTATAATGGTGCTATTACACACAAATTAAATTCAGTTGCTATCATCAACTTTTCAGATGATAGTATTTATTATTTTTGACTGTAGATGGCGAAAAGATCAAAAACTGCAAGAAAATACAAATAACTTTAGGAAGTAATATTAATTTTTAAACAACAATTTCTACAAAAATCATTAGTTATTGAGTATTGATATTATGTTATATAATCGATTATATCTAAATGAGTGCTATATAAATTGTAAATAAATTATATTCTGTAAAAGCAAATCAAACGTCAAAATGGCGACACCACATTATGGTGCTATTACACACAAATTAAATTCAGCTCCCATAATCAATTTTGCAGTTACCATAATCTGAAAAGTTGATGAAAAATATTTTGCATGAGAAAAAGAGGGATAGCATGCGCGAGATAGATATAAAAACTGCAAGAAAAGTTAGCTGATAGCAACTGAATTTTTGAAAAATTATTTGGTTTACTAATTAACTGCTAGAAAATTGTCAGATGATTTCATCTGCAAATTCAACCGGTTCAAAACCGATTATCACATTAATTGATTTTCATATTAAAATCATAATAATAATTATATTATATTAGGTATAAAATAATTAAATACATATTTTCAAGATTTTATTGTCAAAATTTTACGTTTTCTTTACGTATTTTCGATTCACATTTTTTTTTCAAATCTTAGCGCATTTTCTTATTGTACAAGCTACAACAATTGCTCTATAATGTCTTGTCGCCATTTTGACGTTTGATTTGCTTTTACAGTATATAATTTATTTACAATTTATAAAGCACTCATTTAGATATAATCGATTATATAACATAATATCAATACTAAATAACTAATGATTTTTGTAGAAATTGTTGTTTGAAAATTACTATTACTTCCTAAAGTTATTTGTATTTTCTTGCAGTTTTTGATCTTTTCGCCATCTACAGTCAAAAATAATAAATACTATCATCTGAAAAGTTGATGATAGCAACTGAATTTAATTTGTGTGTAATAGCACCATTATAGAGCAATTGTTGTAGCTTGTACAAGAAGAAAATGCGCTAAGATTTGAAAAAAAAATGTGAATCGAAAATACGTAAAGAAAACGTAAAATTTTGACAATAAAATCTTGAAAATATGTATTCAATTATTTTATACCTAATATAATATAATTATTATTATGATTTTAATATGAAAATCAATTAATGTGATAATCGGTTTTGAACCGGTTGAATTTGCAGATGAAATCATCTGACAATTTTCTAGCAGTTAATTAGTAAACCAAATAATTTTTCAAAAAGTCAGTTGCTATCAGCTAACTTTTCTTGCAGTTTTTATATCTATCTCGCGCATGCTATCCTTCTTTTTCTCATGCAAAATATTTTTCATCAACTTTTCAGATTATGGTAACTGCAAAATTGATTATGGGAGCTGAATTTAATTTGTGTGTAATAGCACCATAATGTATTGTCGCCATTTTGACGTTTGATTTGCTTTTACAGAATATAATTTATTTACAATTTATATACCACTAATTCAGATATAATCGATTATATAACATAATATCAATACTTAATAACTAATGATTTTTGTAGAAATTGTTGTTTAAAAATTAATATTACTTCGTAAAGTTATTTGTATGTTCTTGCAGTTTTTGATCTTTTCGCCATCTACAGTCAAAAATAATAAATACTATCATCTGAAAAGTTGAGGATAGCAACTGAATTTAAATTGTGTGTAATAGCACCATAAGATGATAGATAAATATATTTGTGTAAATTTATTGTATTTACAACTTGATCTACCAAAAAATCTAGATTCAGAAAAATATTTTCAGATAAGAAAAGAGTAATCTTTTTGTACAAAAAGAATACGAAATGCAAAAAAAAGTGATCTGACATCTGCTTTTTTTGCTCTTAGATCACTTTTTGTTGTCAAAAAGAAAACGACATAAGTAATGCCCGATTTATAGTCGGTAACGTTAACTTAACGGTAACTTTAACTTGGCATAAAATTTTGATTTATAGTCGGTTAGAAATTACGTATTCTTTGACGTTTGATTTGATGGCATGATTACTTGAACTTAGGCGCAAGCGGATTATTTTTTATTATTTTTAGGGTAAATTTAGAAAATTTAGTAAAAGGGACAGTTTTGTTCTGTTTATCTTATAAGTACATAGGCAATAAAGAAAAAACCAGAAAAAATTCTTGTCAAAACAATGTAATCTTGTATCGATTTTGCTTTTTTCAAAGGCCTGTATCTTGGATCTCGGGGCTGATATACAACTCGTTTTGGTTTTATTCGCTTCAGTTGTAGTGGGGGTTGTGTAGGTAACACAACCATCAAATAAAAACAAAAATCTCAGCGCCCAAGTAGAAGTAATATCACCATATCAAAATTTAAAATAATGAAATCAAAATAAACATTTAATACAAAATTGAAAATAAAAAAATTCATTTTCATATTAATTTCATGCCGAAAGTTGGCTTTAATGTCGCTCTTTTTTTATCCTTTACATTTCTTAATGAATAAAATTTTATTTTAAGAACATTTTCAATTAAATTTAAGTTTTCTTTAGTTTTTATAATAAATGTAAAAAAATCCTTAACCAAATCTTTAAGATAGAATGAAATGAACTTTACGTTAAGTTAAAGTTACCGACTATAAATCGGGCATAAGGTGATCATATTTTTAAAATCTCGGGTCACGGAGCTTATGAATATGAAAAAACGTCTTTTAGATGAAGCTATCTACGATACTCAACGCTTCCATCTTTGTTTTGGAATTGCGTGTAATCTGGCATTCCTTCTCACTACCGAAAACTATTTGTTGCATTTTCAATGCTTTTAGTTCATTAATGAAAAAACTTTTTTAATTTTCGCGTATTGAACGAAATCTGTTAGTTTGGAAGTAAACTTATTTATTTATGGGCGTTTCGTTAAAATTTTATTTCGGCTACCACACCGGTCAAAATGACTGGTAATACAATTTATGATTTATAAAAACTGAAAACCCACCAACAAATTTTCTAAGACCAAATAGTTAAATTGTCAGTTTATCTAGTGTTTAAAAAACAAACAGGGAACGCACTTTTATTTTGTTTTATAAAAAGGACTAGATTTTCAATAAAACGTTTTTATTTTTCTATCAATACTCTAAGTACTACTATATCCTTTATACGAAGTTTAATCACAGCACGATTCTCAATATTTTCCAATTTTCGAAGTTTTCAAAACAATTGTGCTTTAAATCACCCACAAGGAACCAATTGATTTGAATGAAATTTGTTGTTCCATACAATAGAGGTACAATAAAAATTTTCTAATATACCCTTATTCCATATAAAGCGAGCGTAAATTTACATAATAATAGTGACGAAAAATACTAATATTTTCTTTCCTTGTGGTTTAAAATTTTGAATTTGATTAAATATAACTTTTTCGACATATTTTTCTGAGACTCATACTCATGATCGACTAAATTTTAACGGGTGAAGTCTATCTCAACTAATTTTGTTTAATTGCAGAAGCTTGCCATATGGGGTTGTTACGAAAAAACATAATGATGTAAAAGTTCTGCGGATATTACGAAATTACAGTAATTGTTTACTCCATATAATTTGAAGCAAACGCAGCGCAGCATACATTTTTTTATAATTTTATATTTTGAATTTGAATTTTATATCTTTGAAATAAACTAAATAAAATACAGTTAGGTTTACATATTTACACTTTTGTTTGGATACTTGTTGCTGCATACAAACCGCATTTTTAATTCATTTTTATAAGGAACAATATGGTGAGAGTATAGCGTGTTTAACCATTATATCGACTATCTCGTAAACTATAAATCCTATGAACCTGAAATTTGAGATGCTTACGGATAAAAATAAATCTATGATTGCGGGTCATAAGTTTTGTGTAAGATAATTATAAATGTTTATTCCTGATGAGCACTTTCTGTAATATTGTTGCAATATCCATAACTTTAAGGTATATATTTTTATGAATATTTAGTCATGGAATATAAAACCGTGGCATAAAATATCGAAAGAAATGAAACTGTGATTACCATAGTCACAAACAAATGAATAACAAAATGATAATTTTCATGCCTAATAACCATTTTATATTTCAAAATGTGCGTAGAATAGATTTAGAAGGCATAAAATTTTTCGACAATAAAAATAAATTTAAAAATAATAGAAAAAAAAACATTTTTTATAATTTACTAGACCTTTTTGTGAGTTGTATATATATGACTTTTTATTTACCATTCGAATGATAGATAAATATAAACATAAGAAATATGAACATAAGATGTGACCATGAGGTTTATTCGGTACCTGGACACTTTAACAAATGGTAGGAATTTCCTAAGCGCCATAATTTTATAAATAAGAGGCATGGTATTTCACGAAAAATATCCTTCTTTATATTCATGTTTTGTTATCTAATGAGTATACAATACTAGGGGTATCCCGCGGGCTCCCACCCCCCTTCCCCCGCACGCCAATACACTTTTTCTCTTTTCATCGGGCTCTGATACAACTACTAAGTACTCCATCATAATCCAACCTTTTTTAATCTATTCTGTGTGCACCTTCTGCTTAACTATAATTCTACAAAAAACCATCGTGAGGTGTACATACTATAAATTTTTCTACAATTAATCACAAATGGTTGGAAATAATAATAATAAGAAAATACTGAAATAGCAGCTTTTGTTTTTCCTTATTTTATATACAGAAAATGAAACTATGCAAAAATAATGATGGAAAACAAATATTATATTTTAGCACTATCTGTCATATTAATAATTAATTTTCTTATTAGGAGTATGCATTAATTCGTGCGGGTTTTTTCGAAAACTAAGGCTTGGTTGTGAAAAAATCGTTAAACATTCAATGTTCAAAGTATTGTCCATCGGATGCTACGACATTTGCCCATCTTTCTGGCAGTTTGTGGATTCCATCCCAAAAGAACTTCTCCGGCTTGGTGGCCAATAATGAATCGAGCCAATTTTTGATACCCTGTTCTGAAGTGAAGCGTGTTCCGGTGAGGGCATTCTGCATTGTTTTGAACAAATAGTAATCAGAGGCGGCCATGTCTTGTCTGGGCTATAAGGCGAGTGAGGTAGAACTTCCCACCCACTGTTTTTCAAATAGTTTTTAACCGGTCTTGGAACATGCGGCCGAGCGTTGTCATGATGGAGAATTATTGATTCGTGTCTGGTCGCATATTCTGTTCGTTTTCGTGCGATCGCTGTCTTCAAACGAATCAATTGTGTTCGGCAGAGGTCCCCATTGATCGTCTGACCCGATTTCAACAGCTCATAGTACAACACACCCTTCTGATCTCACCAAATACAGAGCATTACCTTGGCGCCATGGATATTCGGCTTTGCCGTGGATGTGGATGGTTGTCCGGGCCTCGCATACGATTTCTTGCGCTTGGGGTTATCGTAATCCACTTTTTTGGCTGTCCGGGTCGTTCTTCGTCTTCTAAGTCGAAATTGCCACTTTTAAACCGTGCAAAACACTTCTGGAACGTTCATTCAGCTAGAGCATAGTCACCATAAACCTCCACTAAAATACGATGACTTTTGGTAGGACTTTTCTTCATGTTAAACTAATGAAGAAGAACTCCCCGCAAAACACTTTATCTGGCACAAAGTTCAACATTTCCAAATGAATAGAAAAAATTGTTGTTTACGCTTCAACTAAATGACATATACTGAAAAAGACGCGCAATGACAGTAACTTTCAAATAAATATAGTTGCGATTGAACACGACGCGAAATAATGCTAGTAACGCCCTCTCTTAGAAAACCGCACGAATTAATGCATACTCCCAATATTAACATAGAAATGATATAAATTTGAACGAAACGGCGAAAAGACAATTATAGCAATAATTTTAAAAAACTACTTCATCGAAAAATTTAATTTAAATTTTCATGAATAAAAAGGAATATTTTATCCAAAAAAAAAAATAAACAAAAACAATAAAAAATAAATATAGGGCCCGCGTTGAACCCAAACCTTTATCACAACCCTCTACATCGACAATCACAACGAAATTTTGTACTGAGTTTTTTAAAGTTCTTTTTATTAAATCGGTTTAAGTTATTAAATGTTTATAATATAATATAAATTTGTGTTCTTTATCCCAAAAATATAAAATGTTTTCAAACTACATTGTTTTTAAAAATTGTTAAAAATCTATATTTTTCTATGCTGTTATGTTCGCTGTTCTATAGAACAATTTTCTTGTTCTGATTCCTGCCATAATAGCGCTAGAAAGGGGAGATAAGAAAAAAATGTATATTGGCTTACATACAAAACATAACTATCTTATATATAATACAGAAGCCACGAAAAAGCGTAGCCATATCATAGGAAAGGAGAAAATGCGGAAAGGAAAGAAGAGAATACAAAAAAATATAAAAATTAAACGATTAAAAAAAAATAAAGGAAACAAACGAGATTTAATTTCAGTTTTAGTTTATGCTTTGCCTGAACTAGACGTTGCAAACAGGCTTTTTTTTAAATTAGTTTGATGTTATTAATTTACGAAAAAATATTTTGTGCAAAAGCACAGGGGTCCCCTAGTATATTATAATCATTTAAAAAATTCTCTATGAAATTTCTCATGTTTTTGCTTTAAACGATTTAAGTTTGTTTATGAAGCATATTACTATAAATCAAGCATAATATATATCGTGCATTCCGTGAAAAAGTAAGCCGCAGTCTAAAAATTTTAATAATTCATTCAAAACAAAATATTTATTTCGTGTAATGACAAGAATTATCATGTTTAAGCAAAAAAAAATGTTACATCACACGGCAGAGGTCCAGACGCATACAGATCGACTCAGCAAGTGACTTTGCAGAGTATGCAAATAAAACAGCAAAAGGCATTAAAAAATTATATATCGACAAAACTTAAATTGATGATACCCGTAATCTGTTCTCAGCAGAATGGGCAAAGGCAAAAAAGTCCCCAATATTCAAAACCAACATCATTTCAAAACCAACATCAACTGAAGGTCATTCAACGCTCACTAAAGGCTCTAAAACCACTAAAGAAATAAAACTATAATGGTAGTGTTCGGTAGTGCAATATCATAATAAATATCACGATATCTTACGTCAAAGTTTTTGATTCTAACTTCACTTCGTTGAATATTACGTCAAACGGGACCGAACAGTCAGAAGAAAAAAAGATGGATGTATACGTCAACCTTTATAGATCACATTGTAACGTCGACTATATTCGCAATGATAATATTAGAACCAATTTTTATTCTCTTTTCGATTCATCAAAAATATTTCCATATTCCATTTCATTTTTACAATCATAATAGTTTAACAGTTTTTTTTCAAATCATACCGAACAGCCTCAAATTCAAATATCACAGAAAATAAATAGACGAACTCATTGCTTACTCAACGCTGTTTCATTTTTTTTGTTTTTGCTGGAAAAAAAATATGTCAAAAATCACATTGCTAATTTTGATCATTCATTCGTGTTTTTAACTTTAAAAAGGAAATTGGAAATTCAAACGATAGTAAATTATAAAAATTAAGTGAATTTGAAACAAATTACTTGATCATTGTATGTAAGAAACTAAAAACATTGTGTTTTCCTTTTTAATTAATCAATGTGATTGGATATAACATCCATTAAAATTAATTGAATTATTCATGTTCTCATATTCTATTAATAAAATCAAAGCAAGACAAAAACATTAAGTGTGTTGTGTTCATACTGGTAGAAAAGTCGTCATAATTTTTTTGTTGTAATGTGCTATGAACCAAAAAAAAAAAGAACATGCAGTATATCTAATAAAAGTACATAATAAATCTTGTTTTGCGACATATTAATTTCTACAAATAATTAGCATCACCGGATACCTGAATAAAGTGAGATTAAATGGAACATAAATAATAAAGTTGGTTTACCTAATTAATCTACTTAAAAATAACATGGGAAAAATAATATGGATGTGAACTCATTAAAATAAAAGATATACATTGTCCAAGGAAAGAAAGCGGAAACGGAAATTGTGGGCCATTTGAGTGTTTCTAATGATCTGGAAGGGCCTGAATAATAATAAATTGTTTTCCTGAAGACCGCACACCTGGGTAGAGGACATCTATTGACCAAAGGATTTAAGATAGGTTTTCTTGATAATATTTCTATAATTATTAAAATTTAAATGTTGAATTAAAAAGGTTAATTTTTTTTTTAAGTGATTCCCAATTTCACATTCGTTTCTGAGATAATTATCTCGTATTTTTTTGTCTGTGTTGTTTTTCTTTTATAAAAGTCCAAGCCATAGTGGCACTCGTAATAACTTTTATTTCAATTAATTTAACAACGTACGCAACCTAAATTTGAATTTTATATTTTTTATCACAAATTTTGAACTAAACAAAAATATGTTTTTTATTCATGAGTGTATAATAAAACAAAATTTCGCCAAGAATTCAATTTACTTCGCAGGTTCTAATATATATTTTCAAATGGAGTCAGGAATGAGGGAAAATTTATGCCCATTTTTTTCCTTTCTCTCCATTTAGGAGCCTAGGGCATCTACTAGACTGGACCATCTAACTCTGTTGGGGGCAATCGCTTTTAGTTCACCCCATGTCTTGCCAATTTGTTTTGCTTCAGCTAGCACCGTTTTCTTCCATGTCATGGGTGGTCTTCCAACTCTCCTTTTACCTTGTGGATTCCACTCTAGGGACATCCTTGATATATCTTCGGCTGATTTTCTCAGTGTATGTCCTATCCATCTCCATTTTCTTTGTTTTATCTCGGTCTCAATGTCTAACTGCTCTGTCTGCCGTAGAAGTTCCTGGTTACTGATGGTGTTCGGCCAGAAGCATTTGATCAGTCTTCTCAAGCATTTGTTCACAAACATCTGTAGTTGATTTGTGATCTTTCTTGTATGTTTCCACGTTTCACACCCATACAGCAGTACTGACTTGACACATGCATTGAACATTCGTAGCTTTGTCTTTCTTGACAGGACAGGACAGATGCATTCCAGATCTTGTGAAGCATGTTGAACGTATTTCTGGCTTTGTTAATACGCTGACTGATATCTTCTTCAGTCCCGCCTGTTTTTGCTACAGTACAACCAAGGTACACAAATTTGTCAACTTCGTCCACTTGTATATTGTTGATGGTAATTGGTGTTATCGTTTTGGTGTTCAATCTCATAGCCTTTGTTTTTCTGAGTTTATGTCCACGAATAAGCTTTGCTGGTCGCCCGACTCGTTGCTGGCCACTTGAGCTGAGAAGATTCTCAAAATAAGCGTCCCAAGTATCTAAAATATTTTTTAGGTTTATTTGTAGCTATCTTCGTTTTGAATAGCAGTCGATCTAGTTTAAGGTCCCTTCTTTAAGGTTTTAACCTGTTGAAAGAAGTTACGCGATTGATGTTCTTTATTGAAGCTTTCAATCTCCTCACTGTCTCTTCCACCATTCTTTCTTCGTTCGTATACATAGCTTTGTAACGGCTTGTTTTGCCAGTTTATAGTTCTCCTTCGTGAACCTGGTGTTGCGTCTTTGTAGACATTTCAGATAGCAATCTCTTTTGTATTGAATAGCGTCAAGACAGGCTTGATCCATCCATGGCTTTTGGAATTGGTTTTGTGGTCGTCCAAGTATTTCCTCAGCAGCGCTTAAAACAGCATCTTTGAGCAAATACCATGACTTATCGACGTCTTCATTAATGGTTTCTGATTTCTCCAATGTTTCTGCGATATGGTTTTGATATCTCCCCTTCCGTTTCAGCATTTTTTCAGTGATGAGACTTTAAAACGTTTCCGTTTATTGAATTTTGGAATGATTGGATTCGTAGCACATACAAGGAAGTAGTCACTTCCAATATATGTATATGCCCCTCTGAAAAATCGCACATCCAGAACGCACGAAAAGAAACGTGCTGTTACTAGCACGCGATCAATTTGATTTCGAGTGTTTCCATTCGGCGAGACCCAAGTCTCCTTATGAATCGATCGATGCGGCAAGAAAGTGCTGGAAATTCTCAAATTATTTGATAATGGAAAATCAGTCATTTTCTCACCATTATCATTCGAAATCAAATGCAGGTTGTTGGGATCCACCACATTTCCATAAGAGATATCTCTTCCAACCTGCACATAACGAATTTCATATCAAAGATTAGAATATTTTTACTAATACTACGCATAAAAAGTGTTGAGAATGATGTTTAACAAAAACATAAAGTAAATACTTTACAAAAACTGTTATTTTCTAGTTTAATTTTATATTTTAGTACCCTACATAAAGTAATTTTTCAAAATCCATCGTTGTCAAAATAAATGTCAAACGCTGTTACAGCCAAATGTAAGGTGTTCTTAAAGTAATTCAATGAACTATTAAAATTAGAGTTATACAATTACAAATATTTATTATTTCGAAATATAAGGAAATATTTTACCCAAAAATTCATTAACACTATCAAACTTCCCTAATACTAAAAATTAGATGCTTCACTCAAGAAATCTAAATACTCTTCCTTAGATATTTATTCATTGATTATTATTTTATTTTAAATAAAAAATGTATACCCAATGTCTCTACGTATACTATCTAATTTCCTAATGTGGTAATCATTTTTATTTCATATAAATTTTCTTTTATAAATTCATTTTATTTCAGTTGCCTTAGCTTTTTATTTTAATGTTGATCAAAATAGCTATTTTTGTCTCGGTCGTTTCTTTTTGTTTCAGTGTGTCGCAACCTTCAAATTTTACTCTCATTGTGCCTAAAGAAGTTTTACTATAAAAGTAAAATAAAAGGTGAATAGCAATTTTTTTAATAAAATTTGCTGAAACAAAAGAAAATGGGGATTCCAATAATCCAGATAGAGGCATAATCCTTATCTTTTCACGAACTGTCTTTCTCAATTATTAAAACCCACACATAAGAGTTATATACTACGCTATTGTTTGCTTGTTTTTACGAGCAAACAATAGCGTGTCACCATCAAGGAATATTCCACAGCTAAGACTGAGGGTACTACCGTTGACTGAATACAGTTCATCCGCCAGCACCCTTAAGATATCACCTTATGACTAGTGATATCTCACTGCTATTGCCCGTGGTATGTGATATCTTACGTTAACTCGTATGTCAATAGCAGGGACTTGAGTACGCGGGGTTGTCACACCCGTAGATCAAAAATAAAAAACAGTTACAAAACAATAAAAACTGATCTCTCCATGCGGTCTCCATATTTACATTATTATTTGTGCAGTAAATTTTAATACATAATTACTGATTTCTAATTATTATATTATAATTTACTGTTACTGATTTCTTATTATTATATTATAATTATAATTGTATAAATTATGAAAATATTATTTTGTGCAAAAAATATCAAAATATCAGCAGAAATGGAACAGAATCCAAATGATCTTGTAATTGTACTGAAATTTTTTTGTTCTATGTGGTGACGATTTAAAAACTATGGGCCATAACGACAGACGGAACTACAACTTCTAGTTGTAGTCACAGTTTTTTCGAAATTGATGTTCAAAACTGGTATTTTAATACCACATTAAAACTACGAATCTAGTGGAGATTTTGATGACGTAAATTAAAACTATAATTTTTCGAACATACAGCAATAATAAGAGATCAGCAATTATGAATTAAAATTTATTGCAATAATAATAATAATAATGTAACTATAGTGAACACAACATAAAAACAACACAAAACAATATTGATTTGCAAGAAATAACAAATTATTTAGAGATTTCAATTATTTAAAATTTAAAAAAAAAACAAGTGAAATACAAATATATATTAATGTTTCAAAATATTTTATTATGAAATACTAGAGACAACGTAACGTATTGATTTAAAAAAATCTATCACCGAATTTTAACCGTAAAACTGTGTGGCTGGGTCGCTCAAACTTAGTTACTCGTGCTAACAATGAAATAAATCCAGAGGACATTGCAAATCACATAGTAAACATGTCTCGTTCTTCTATTAATCGCCTTCATAAGACAACAATTAAACGTAAATTAAGAGAAATGAAGGGCAATTGCTCGTCTCCATCGAAGTATGCGAACTCTCTCAACAAAAAACGAAAAAGCAGCTGGTTACGATGGCATTTTTCCAGAATTTCTTAAAAATGCTGGAAAAAATGTAAAACAGTGGCTAACTAAATTTTTCTCGAATGTCCTAGAAACCGACTATTTACCAAAACATTTTAAGACTACGAAAGTGATAGTGATACTTAAGCCAGGTTATCAATCCAATGAACCAGGAAGCTATTGCCCGATTGCCCTTTTGAACACCTGCTATAAATTGCTAGAACGGCTCATATACAATCGTATCGCACCGATATTGAATGACCAGATTATTAGCAGGATAAAACGATTGGTTAAATTGTTCAGTGTGTTAATTAAAATAAACGTGTTACTTGTAACAAAAGCCAAATTAGAAGAAAAATTTATTTATACTTCATTTTACAATATTTTATGACATTTTAGATTTTCTTTATTTAATGACATCTGTTGTTGATCATTATAGTTAAAAAAATAATTAGCACATAGAAGAATAATAAAATGATACAACTTCTGTATCCAACACTCCTCCTCATTTTATTATTTAGATTAGACCAGCCATGTCTCGAAATTTTATCAGTTTTGACGCACATAGAGGTTTTGTCATCATATCAGCAACCATATTATCAGTTTGACAATATTTAAATTCCGCCAAGTTTCTAGCCTTACAGTCCCGAGCAAAACACCTTCTAATATCAATATGCTTTGACCTGCTTGATATATTTTCCCTCAGTAGCATTGCCAAACAGCTCTGATTATCTTCATATATGATGGTAGGTAGCACTAATTTTATATTAAAATCAACCATTAACGCATGAATCCAAATAAGCTCTTTACATGCTTCAGATAATGATATTAATTCAGCCTCTGTTGACGATAACGAGACACAAGTTTGTTTCCGGCAGCACCAACTTATTGTTGAACCATACAACTTAAAAATATAACCGCTGTTTGACTTCCTATCAGCTTTATCCTCTGCCCAATTTGCATCAGCATAACCAATAAGTTGGTTTTCATTTAAATCATACCCCAATTTTAACTTTAAAGACTTTGTCCCATTCAAATACTTAATAAGACGTTTAATCTCATTCCAATCGGTTTGAGTTGGCTTTTCTATATGTTGTGCTAGTATTGATACGCTTGCAGCAATATCAGGACGAGTATTAATTGCAATATATAATAAACATCCAATTGCTTTCCGATACGTTTCATTTGTGATCAATACTGGAGTTTGTAACTTAGTTTTCTCATAATCAGTTCTTAATGGAATTGAACTGTACTTTGAGTTTTGAAGATTAAAATCTTGATTTATTTTTTCGATATAAGACTGTTGATTTATTCTGAAATTTCCATTTGAATCTCGAGTTATTTCTATTCCCAAATAGTTTCTTATTTCACCAAGATTTTTAACTTTAAATTTCATATTTAGTGTTTGATGAATTTCATTTATTATTTTCGATGATCGACATGCTATGATCAAATCATCTACATAAGTCAGAATTAAACATAATTCATTGTCAATCACGGCCTTGTATAGACAATGATCAGCATTACACTGTTGGAAATTTATTCCCCTTAAAACATCTTCAAGTTTATCATACCATAATTTTGCTGATTGCTTCAATCCATATATACCTTTATTAAGTTTGCATACTGAAGTTGGCTTTAATTCATCTATAAAGCCAGGTGGTTGTTTCATATAGATAATTTCTTCGATATTACTATTCAAAAATGCCGTTTTGGCGTCTAGATGTATTATTTTCATGTCATATTGCGATGACATACATAACATCATACGAAAAGTTGTTTGTTTTGATACCGGTGCAAATACTTCATCGTAATCATAGCCGAATTTTTGCGTGAACCCTTGCGCGACCAGTCTTGCCTTATACCTTTGAACAATATTATCTGCATTAACTTTAATTTTATATACCCACCTACAGCCAACCACATTTTTACCATATGGGCAATCCACCAATTCCCAAGTTTTATTTTCTTTATGTGATTCAATTTCTTCCTTCATAGCATTTAACCATTTTGATTTATCTTTACTATTCAATGCTTCGTCATACGTTTTCGGCTCGTCATGAAATAATTTTATGCTGTCAATTTCATTAATTAATCGTTTCGGTGGTACGTTCTTAGTTTCCCTTGATGATACTCGTTGCAGTACTGGTGTAGTATCATTCTCATTATCTACCGAATTTTCTATACTATTATCATTTTGCTCCTCCTCAACTTCATCATCACTTGCTTGACTTTTATCAAATAATTGATCCCCTTCATTTTCTAAATAATGGTCTAAACCATTTTCTATTGCTGATGGTTTATTCAATGTCAGTTCATTATTTGATGTTATACCTTTATCACCTTCTTCAAATGAATGAATTACAAACCTGACATCACGACTGACGAATATGTGATTTAGTTCTTTACTGTAACATCTATATGCCTTGGAATGTTCATCATAACCAACTATAATTGCTTCGATTGCTTTATCATCCAATTTTCTACGTCTGACGTCCGGAACATGAACATAACATTTTTCACCAAATGGTCTGAAATACTTGATATTCGGTTTAAAACCATTCCATAATTCATATGGTGTTTTTGCGACAGCTTTTGTTGGTAATCGGTTTAATACATAATTTGCTGTTGAAACAGCTTCAGCCCAAAATAGTTTTTCCAAGTTTGCCTCAATTAAATTACAACGTGCCATTTCAATCAACGTCCTATTTTTACGCTCGGCTACACCGTTTTGCTGTGGTGTATATGGAGTGGTATATTGTATTTGAATACCTTGACTTTTTAGGTAATTAACCGCTTTACTTACGATGTATTCACCACCTCTGTCTGATCTGATAACCTTAGGTGTCTTTTGAAATTTAGTTTTAACCATTTCGACATACTCTTTAATTTTGCCTTCGACTTCTGATTTTTGTTGAAGCAAATAAATAACTGTATACCTTGAGTAATCGTCGATAAACGTCAAAATATAGCGTTTTCCACTAGGAGAACTTGTATGCATTGGTCCGCACACATCTGTATGGATTAAATCAAGAATAGCTTCAGATTTACTTAATGATTGCTTAGGAAACGGCAATCTTGTTATTTTGCCCTTTATACATGTAAAACAATCTAATTTTACTCCACAATTCTGTATTTTTACACCATCAACCAGTTCACCATTACTTAGTGTTTTAACTATTAGTGGGTCACGGTGACCACACGCTCTATGCCAGTAATGTATGCAATTATCATGGACATTTGACATTGAACACACTTTATTTTCTTCTTTTAAAATAAATTGATTGCTATTATTTAATTCAGCAACGCCGAACACTCTACCATTATACTTTAAATAGCAATTACTTTTAACAAATTCCAAATTGATACCCTTTTCTGTGAGTTTTTTCACTGACAATACATTCATATCAATTTCAGGTACGAAATGCACTTCAGAAATGGTCGCTGTTGTACATTTTTGGTTTTTATCAATGAAATCAATCTTTACTAAGCCTGTACCACTTGACATAAGTACACGACCATCAGCTACTTGAATTTGCGTTTTGTTTTCTGAATTGAACTTTAATAAACTTTTTTTATTGCAGGTTATGTGACATGTTGCGCCTGAGTCAATCATCCAATTATTGGTTACCGGTGATTCTTCCCTACTTTTATTTTTCGATGTTAACATGAATAAATAATTCGATTCATTTGACTTAACTGCATTAACCTTTTGTGTATTATTTTGCTTTCTTTGTAACCATGATTTGTATCTTTTGCATTCCTTTTTTATGTGACCTCTCTTTTTACAAAAGAAACAAACATAACCGTTGAAATTATTTGAATTTAACTTTAAAACTGCTTCATGCGATGCATTTACATCATCGACTTTTCTGGTACTAAACTTTTTATATTCGTCAATTAACTTGGCCTGAACTGATGATAACTTTAATTTGTCCATATCTTGAGAGTTTAATGCTGTCACAATAGTATCATAACATTTCGGTAATTGTGCAAACAAAATACCAATCATCCATTTTTCAGATAATTTTTCTTCACCCAAGTCATCTAACTTTTGATACATATCTGTTAACCAATTGATATGCATTTCCAAATCACCATCTTCACTTAAATGTCGAGTACATATTTCTTTAATTATTTGCACGCTTAAATTACTCGTTCCTGTCTCGTGATAATTTTTCAATGCTATCCACATTTCTTTTGCATCGATACACTTTCTTACATGTGACAACTGGCTATTTTCAATAAGTTGAACAATCCAACCTGATGCTTGCCGCTCCATTTTCTTCCAATCGTTTGTTACTGGATCTGGTTTTGTGGCAGTGATAACTTCCCAACAGCCTTCTTTCTTCAGTAGCATTTCCATACGAAATTTCCAGACATAATAATTTTCGTTTGTTAATTTATCAACATTGACACGTTCGTATGTCGCCATTTTAATTTGTTGCTTTATGTAAAAATACACTTTATGTTTCCTTAATGCCTTTTATCTTTATGGCAATAATATTACTAACTTTATAATTTTTACACTATAACACTTTTAATGTCTGGGCCCATAACCTATTAGCAGGATAAAACGATTGGTTAAATTGTTCAGTGTGTTAATTAAAATAAACGTGTTACTTGTAACAAAAGCCAAATTAGAAGAAAAATTTATTTATACTTCATTTTACAATATTTTATGACATTTTAGATTTTCTTTATTTAATGACATCTGTTGTTGATCATTATAGTTAAAAAAATAATTAGCACATAGAAGAATAATAAAATGATACAACTTCTGTATCCAACACAGATCTCAGTCGAACAAGCTGGTTTTCGTCCCAATCGCAGTTGCTTGCTTTAGCATCCTATATCGAAGCTGGGTATCAAAAACAACTAAAAACAGGCGCAGTATTAATCGATCTTACTACAGCATATGACACGGTCTGTCGAATTGGGATTATATATAAGTTGTTCAATGCAATACCTTGTTGTAGCACCATCTCGCGTTTAGTTAACAACATACTGAGTAATCGTATATTCAAAGTTAATCTAAATAATTCCTGTAGTAGGTCTAAAATGCTTAACAATGGTTTGCCACAGGGTTCCGTCCTGGCGCCATTACTTTTTAATCTGTACATTCATGACATTCCTGACACAACATCAAATAAATTTGGTTACGTTGATGATTGGACCCTGGCCACTTAAAACAAAGACATGGGTGTCTTGGAGGATTTGCTCTCAACTGACCTGGCGATAATGAATGACTATTTTTGAACGTGGAGCTTATTTCCCAATCTAAGTAAAACCGAGAGTTCTTGTTTCCATTTAAACAACAAACTGGCAAAACACGAACTATCCCTGCTTAAACTATCCTATTGAAAAACAAAGTTTAATGGGAAATTTGCATGGAAAATTTCCTATAAAATGCTATTAAACAATTTTTTTCGTTTTGAAATCGATTGAATCCTATTCAATTGTCCTGTAGAAATACATTGAATCCTTTTAATAGAAATGAAAACATTTTTATAGGATTATAAATTCTTCAATGAGATTAACTACATTTTAATTGAGTTTTCTGCGACCGTCAAATAATAGGACTAAACACATTTTAAAAGGAGTTTTGTAGTCTTAGAATTTCATATGGAATCCTTTTCGATTCTTAATGGGATTGACTATGTTTTAATGGGAATTTCTAAAACCTTCAAATTTCCTATTAAATAATAATCAATTAAAATAAAATAAACATATACAACCTTATAAAGTATATTTGTTGAACTTGTATGTTTCACCAAAGTATTCTTCACTTTAATAAAAAACTAAAACTTAGAATTAAATTTTAAAACTTTTTATTTTTTGTACTACCGGTTTCAATCTTCTAAAGATCATCTACAGGTACTATACAGCAAATCAGCAGGATTGCTGTATAGTACCTGTAACATATGAGTTCAACAAATACTTTATAATGTATAGTTCTTCACGTCACTCCGAAGAAAATATTAATATTATATACAACCTTATAATCACTATTATTATAGTCTTTCAGCCGACATAGAACGATTTTAACTATATATTTCTAAAATGGTCTTCCCATAAAACTATATAGAATCCTATTGATAAATATTGTCGTGAAATTATAATTTTAAAGTCGTATGTTCCTGTAGAAATTATACGCTTCCTATTGAAAATATCTCAATGTCTTCCTGTAAAACTATTAATCCTACTGGGAAATCTTGTCGTAACAAAACAATTTTCCAAGTTTTATTTTCCTTAACAAATTATCTATTTCCCGTTGAAAATGTTTCAATGTCTTCCTTTAAAACTATAAAGAATCCTATTAACGAATCTTGTCGTAAGAAAAAAATTGTCTAAGTTTTATTTTCCTTTTCAATTACGTTCATTCCTATAAAAATATTTCAATTTCAGGAAAAGTCTGATATTTAAAGGATTATGAGCTTAATTCCATTTTCCTATTGAATATGAGTCTTTCCTACCCAACATTTTTATGAAGTAAAGAATTTCTCGGTTGATCCCATTAAAATTGTCCTTTTCCTATCCAATTTTCATCAATATTCTATAGGATTGTACCTTTTCTAATGGGACAGTTTAAGCAGGGATCAGTGTTATTTAACGGCACTGTCATTAAATACAATCAACAGCCAAAGTACCTGGGCATTACTCTCGATAGAACTCTTTCTTTTAAACTAACACCTAGAAAAAACGTCAAAAAAACTTAAAACGAGAAACAATATATTGCACAAACTGGCAGGCTCTACATGGGGTGCTACTCCAGCTACCCTCCGAACAACTGCTCTAAGTCTGATTTACTCAGTGGCTGAGGCCATACTCCAGTCTGGTTGAATAGCACACATACTCAAAAAGTTGACTGTCATCTGCATGCCACGATGCGTACTATAAGTGGTACTATCAGATCCATCCCTTTACCTTGGCTCCCTGTGTTAAGCAATATCGCTCCACCTGCACTAAGACGCTCGCATGCTCTCATGCGTGAACATAAAAAGGTAACCAACAACATCACGTTACCCTTGCACGAATATTACGGTGACCACACTAGTTGTCGATTGAAGTCAAGAAAGCTTCCACATAAAACTGCCAACAACCTGCTGGCAACTAATTTTAATATCTTGGATGCCTAGGACACCTCCTGGCATCATTACAACACAACTGGCCTTTCTATTACTAACCCGACTTCTACCCAACCTGGTTTCGATCTGCCACGTCATACCTGGACTACGCTAAACCGAATAACGAATCATGGGCGTTGTGTTGATTCTTTCTACAAGTGGAGCATTTCAGAGTCCCCTGTGTGTGACTGCGGTGTAGTAGCATGGATAGACCCGCTCGATGTAAACATCTAATATTCAAATGTACTGCCCAATGTTCAAATATTTTATTTTTTACTAAAAGACGCGCAAATCGATTCAAATCAAATCAAATCGATTGTAAGTTCATTTAATGTGTATCCATGTTTTGTTTTAGGTAGATTTCATAGAAGAGTCTACCTATTTTAAGTTTAATTTTTAATGTGTCACAACAAAAACCATACGCTAAAGCCGTGCATTCACATAAAACAGAAACAGAAACCGAATTTCATACAAATTTGACAGCAACAGGAATAGAAACCTAATTTAGAAACAGAAACTGAAAATTCGTCTGTTTTGTCTGGACCAGAAACAATTAAAATTTAATTGTTTCTGGTCCAGAAACTGTCACGTGACCATATTATTTTAAATTTATGTAACGGGATTGTACATTATTTTAAGAAATAAATATTTAGTCAAAAATAATTTACGTTGAATTTAGCTCGATTTTTTTTGATGGATATTATTATGTGCGATAACGAAAAAAATGAATTTCTTCTTCACTGTACATTACAAAATTGTGTTATTTTTTTATTTATATGAATGAAAAATAAAATACACAGTTTATTGAATTACAATATTTTTTTTATATTAATATAATTTTTTCAATTTTAATTGGGTTAAATATATATGGATTGGGTTAAATATATATATTTTAATTTTGGCATATATAATATAATATGACAGCTTCCATCTTAAAATTCGGTTTCTGTTTCTGTTTTATTATTCACCACCGTCAATCAAATTAGAAACAGAAACAGAAACTGAAAATTTTCAGTTTCTGTTTTATGTGAATGCCCGGCTTAAATAAAAACCGTAAAACTGCAACTACAACTTTAATCTCCAATGGAAACTGACGATTTAATGTGGTTTAAATATACCAGAACTGACACTTTAGTTGTAGGTGCGATTTTAGTTGGGTTTGTCGATATGGCCCTATGGTTTTTTGTCCATACTCGCGGTACAGTCCAAAAGAATACATATTAAATTTTTTTGCAGCGATGCAACTGACACGTTCCAAACATATCCCATCAAATAATATGATTGAACAACGTTTAAAAAAACTGAATGCACCCAAATTGACCAACATTTAACAAAAAACTGAATGCACTCAAAAGAATTGATGGAACATATCAAATATCAAACTGACATTTAAATTTTAAATCAGTAAAAAAATTATTTAATGCAAGTTGAATTATATTTAGAAAACCAAGTAAATCAATAGCGGAATCTACAATACATTTTTTAATTGACTCTATATAGTATATACATCTTTTAGTTTGGTGACAATTATAATTAGCTAAGTATGACATTTAAAACAAACTTTTAAACATTTTAATTACTATTAATATTATTTCCCGCATTTAAGACGATTCAGTTTGTTTTTGTTGATGACGATCTAAGTCTACTACTCAATCCTTGGGATATGCGATTCATCGTCACCTTAATTTTAAACTTTATTGAGACATTTTTTAACTTTCATTGATACAATATTTTTTTTACAGGGGTTGCTTAAAAACTAAACAATAATCGTGAATTCTTTTGAACTGTAAATTTCACTACAGTTCCAACACGATAAACTTATCCAGCGCCAGATAAGGTCTTTCATCCTGAGCGAACACAATAGTGTCATCCGCATAGAGTACTGTTTTCGAACCGTTAGGCGAGTAAGTCGGAATGAATGTATGTGTTGAACAGCCATGGCCCTAAGATGGACCGTTGTGGAACGCCTTAATTCACTGTAATAATATTAGAACGCCGATTGTTGATTTGGATAAATAGCTTTCTGTTCGAAAGGAAGCTTTTTAGTGAACGAAGTAGATGATGAGGACTGTGGAGTTTGTATGTTCGGCCATGTAAGCTCGAAGACTTTTTCTAAATTTAACGAACAGAAGACTGAATTTTTTGTTGTATAAGGCCTTTTAGAATGTTATCCAGTAGGTAGAGAAGCGCGTGTTCGGTAGATTGCCCTTTCCTACATCCGAATCGCTCATTAGGTATAATGTTTTCGTTTTCATCTAAAAGTCAAGTAATTTTTGCATGATTATTTTTTCCAAAATATTTCCCATGTTGGGTAGCAGAGAGATGGTTCTGAAACTTTTAATGTGACACGAAGAGCTAATTTTTTGAATGAGAATAAGTTTTGCCAATTTCCAAACATTCCGCCGTTGATGCAGTTGTTTATGAATTATTATGATAGTCAAGGGGTCCGATAATTGTTTTATTCCCTTTTAATGAAAAAGTGGGATATTTTGTCCGGGCCCGCTGTTAGTTTTTTATTTTTTGTTATTAAAGGATGTGATTGTGGCAGAAACGTTCGTAGAGTTACAGAATATTTCAAGATTCACTGGATTCAGTGCCGTGTTCAGATGTGAGAATTCAGGTAAGTGCATTTCATTGTTAAAGGAGAGTCTTCCATGTTTCGATGACATCATTTGTCGTACCTAGGTTGAAATATAGATTTTTTTCCTATAAATGGCTCTAATATTCTGAGAAAGTGTTAATTTTATCTCGTAAGTCACTCGTACTTGTTGAAATCGTCCTGTTGTTGTTGTAGCGACAGTTTTGGTGCTAATCCTCCGGCTCCATGTCCAGGTTCAGGAACTCTGCTATTGCCCTTGGGCGGTACCACAAATCTTCCTTCGTCAAGTTTGTTACGTTTTCAGGACAATTAAATAGGTGGTCTACATCGTGTCGCGTGCCCTCACATGCGGAACACTTGTCAATAATTTCAGAATCAATTCTACTCATGTAGTTGTTTAGGATGCGTGACCAACCGGATCTAAGTTGAACTAGGATGGATCTAGTACTACGGGGCAATTGGACCTCTTCGGCAGCGACTTTGGTGGCTTTTTATGTAGAACACGATTTGGAATATAGTTCTTTATTGCATTTTCGACCGTTTTGGTGTGGAGTGTTTTTAAGCCTGTTCTATATGTAGATTCGTTGATGTTACCAGTAACCTGGCTATCTCTGATATCTTGCAGAAAACATCTTAATGTCTTCCTTCGTAGTTAAGGTCATTGCAAGGATGTTGCTCTTTGTGACAGGCCAATAGATATTGTTTGGTTAGCATTTCATTATGTTCACGGACCGGCAATATGTTACTTTCCTCGTGTAAGTGATCACGGTGGGCCATCAGGTGACATCCGGTTGCGGTTCGCAAGGTTGTGTTGTTTGTAACTTATTCCAGTGAGTGTTGGCAACTTGAGGGGTCCATATGGGTGCAGCATAATGTATAATTGGTCTTCCTATTTCTTTGTACGTTGTTAAGATCGTGTTTTTATCTTTGCCCCATGAACTACCCGCTAGTGCTTTCAATGCGTTGTTCCTGTTTTTCAAACTTGAGTTTATTAGTTGTGCATGAGCATTGAATTTAAACAGTGGGTTGAATGTTACACCCAGCAGTCTCGGATTTTTTACTGTAGGAATAAGTATGTTGTCTACACAGATACTTAGTGTTGAATTTACCTCCTTCGTCCATGTGGTGAAAAGTGTAGAAGTGGACTTTTCAGTGGAAAGTTTTAGTTTTCTGGTTTTAAACCGGAATAGAATAGAATAGAATATTAAGGTAGGTATTCAGGATATTTGTGAGTTGTTGCAGGTTATTTCCTGTTGCAAGCACTGTGCAGTCGTCTGCATATGACGTGATAGTTATTCCTTCTGGTGAGGTAAGCAAACTGCTTAGGTAGAGATTGAATAATGACGGTGAGAGAACTCCGCCTTGAGGAACTCCTTGTCTTAGCACTCTCATTTTGGACTTGCTGTTACGGAACTCAACATATGTTTGGCGACCTCTGAGGTAATCGCACAACCAGCGCTTCATTAAACCTGGCAAGTTGGTATTGAAGATATCATCCAATAGAGCAGCGTGTGACACTGTGTCGAATGCTTTTGACAGGTCAAGTGCGACTAAAATTGTTGTAGCGCATAATTGTTTTTGATTCAGACCATCACTGATCTGGTTTTTTATTCTGTGTAGCGCGGTTGTTGTACTGTGTGCTCGCCGGAAGCCATGTTGTTGTGGCGCCAAATTACAGGATCTTGTCAGCTGAGGGAGCAGAAGTGCTTCGATGAGTTTTGCGACCAATGAAAGAATGGATATTGGTCTGTAGGACTCTCCCTTTTCTTCCGGTTTTCCTGGTTTCAAAATAGGGCTGATTCTGGCCGTTTTCCAGATATTTGGTATCTGTAGAGTATTTAAAGATGAATTTAGTGTAGTAGTGAGGAAGTTCAAACCTTTGGGTCCGATGTGTTTGAGCATGATGGCTGAGATGCCGTCGGGTCCTATAGCTTTTGATGGCTTAATTTTCCTTATTCCATTCTCCACTTCTTCTTCGGAAAATATAATATCCTCCAAGTTGTCAGTGTTAAGTTTGCGCATGTGTCTCAACACTGATCTGGTCTCTTTCTCGTGTTTACGTTGCTTTTCTGTAAACTGAATGTTAAATTTGTTTGCGCATTTCCTGTGGTTTTCAATGGGGATATCGTCGAAGGAGATCATGCAATTATTGTGTGGTTGTCGAGGATGAGTTAGGCCCTTGATGACCTTCCAAAGACTTTTACTAGTACCCAGATTTGATTCTCTCACTAACTCTCCATTTGTTTCTTTTATGGTCCGTGACCAATTTGTTAATTTGCATGTTCAGGTCCGGAATTCTGGAGTCGGCTGGACCTGCTTTACGGATGTCATCTCTTTTATTAGAAAGCACACACGCTTCATGTGGAAAGTTTGGACGAGGAGTGTTTGAAGTAGTGAGGCCAGTGACAGCTGCTTCTTTACCAAAAAAATGGAGCGTCGGATTTGCACCTTCCGTCGAAATTGTTGTGATGGTCCTTGGTCGGAATTGTGTTCCGAGTGCTTCTGGGGCGTAGACCCGTCCATCTTGAGAAGCCTTGAAATGAAGCGTTGAAATCGTCCTTAATAGGGTCTAAATTGGTCTTGCAGGATTTTCTTCCCGTTATCTTGCTAATACCTTTAAAAACTTGAGGGTATAGGTATAATAAGGTATATCACAATTAATCGAAGGTATATCACAATTAATCATACATATATTTCACAGTTTTTCAGATCATTGCACAACACATTTTACTAAAAAAACAAAAAGAATACAGAAAAAATTAAAGTTAGTTTGGAATTTTTTGAAAAATTATGTAATTTAAACTGCAATCAGTAACGGGAAGTCAAAACGATACTATATTTACGATACTATATACTATATTTTATTTACAATATATTAATTAAGTTATTAACTAAATTATATTAATTAATTATCTATTATATAAACGTTTTTTTATTCTATTTTTTAAAGTAGTTTTACATATATTTGCATCGTATAGTTTTATAAATTTATAAAAGTTAATAATTCTTCGATTTATCGGTTCGTTATTGCCATAATCAGTTCTATGTTTTAATTCTTTCAGATAGAGTGCCTTGTTTGTCTTATATTGTCATTTTTGAAGTGAAAACTTCTTTAGGCGCGTTATGCAATTTTGTATGGGTTAAAATTTATATATTCGCGTTATCATTTTTAAATCAGGAAAATATTTTTAAATACATCTATGATTTCTTAACGTTTCAAATTGCGGATATCGCGCTCGACTGATGTTCTATATGTCGTGAGTTCAATTCCTGGTGTGATAATTTTTTTTTATTGTTTTTTTTTTTAATTTTTATTAAATACCATTAAAATTATTTTTTTTTAATCATGAATTCATAAAAATTTCTCTTTACGAATTTTCAAAAATTGATCTATAATGCAGTTTTTTAAAGTTATATTGCTACTATCTTTTGCATTCGAGTCATCATGCTAAATAAATATTGAAAATATATAAAATTGAAAGTATGTCGGTTTGTCCTTTATGCATTAATACATACATCATCATGAAAATTTGGGAAGTTGTTGTGTACACTAACTCAAAGGAAAGTGGCAAATTTTCAAATGAGTTATCTTGAGATATCGTATACCACTGGCAATAGCAGTGCAATTCGCAGTGCAGTGCATTCGCCAAAGTGATATCTTAGGGGTGCTGGCGGATGAAGTATTTTCAATCAACGATACCATCCCTTACTCTAAGTTATGGGATATTCTTTGATGATACGCTATTTTTTTTAAAACAAAATGTGTTTGGTAGTAGAAATTACAAGGTGTGTCACAACAACACATAAACTTTTAAGAACAAGTTCCCACAACAACATGCTTTCTAAAATGTTGATAGACGCAAATTTTTATATGATATGTTTTGATTCTTTTATATACATATAAAAATGTATAATAGTTGCTTGGAATGCTGATAGATGTGAAACCGAGAATAATTTTAATGATTTTAATTTAAACATTCTGAAATTTTAATTTGCAATGCTACAATAATTGGAAGATACAAAAAAAACAACGCTATTTCACAGATTTAAGTTTTCACTTTTGTCGGCAGTCCTTATTACTGCCTTCTTTTTTTTAACCTTGTCATTAAAATATGAGACGTTTATATTGTTGTGAAAGATATCGTATATAAAACTAGCTGATAACTTATGACGACGATCAGCTAGAGAGTTCATATTAATTGATTTCAGCACATCAGTATAGTGCGGCAAATTGGGAAAATCGCGTGGATCATTTCTTTTTGTAAAACTTAACATTTTTCGCGCTTTCGCTACAGATGAGTCATAGTGTCATAGTTTATATATTACTAACAAATTCAAATTTATTCCAATAATAATAATCTAACTATAATAAAAACAATTTAAAGATAACACAAAACAATCTTTATTTGCAGGAAAAATCAATTATTTTGAGTTTACGAAAAACAAATCAGCTGATTACAACTGCCATCATTTTTGCGGCGAAAAAGGTTTATTTCAAAAGAAAATTCAGAGAAATGAACACACCAACATTAGAAAATCTTCCGTTTGATGTAAGTTTCATTTAATTTTACTATTACTATGAAATATTTCTTTTTTATCTCGGTTTTCAAAATAACGATTTTTATAGACAAATAGAAAGATTAGGTTCTCTGCATCATAAATTTGAAAAAAAATATTCCATAAACTTGGATCAATAGATATTGAATTGCAGTCAAACTTTTAATTTCCAATACCAATAGCATTTTCGATTGAGAACCAAGTTCATAACTAGTTTTTTTTTTTTTTCAATACAAAAAAATTATTTCCCCTCCAAATCATGTTCGATTGAAGCAAAATAAAAAAAACTAGTTCTAAACTAGTTGTGCATTTTTTCCCCTTTTAAAGAACTAGTTTTATTTTCAGTTATTTTTGAGTTTTACTCATACTATGACAAAAAATATATACAACAAACGTTAAATCAAAACGTTATAATTATAACGCAGCATCATATTAATAATTTTATTTTATTTTTAGTTATTTAACAATATATATTATAAAATTAGTTTTTTTCACAAAATGTATAGTTTTTTTATTGCTTTTCAAACAAATCAAAATAAAAGAATTAATAAAATAACCAATTCAATTTACACATACAATAACACTGAATGTTTGCATGTTCGATTGAAAAAAGAATTCGTTAATAACTAGTTATTAACTAGTTCTTCAATCGAAAACGACATAAAACAAAATAACTGAATTTTCCGTAAAAGGTTGCATCCTGTTACGTGTTAACAAAATATATAATTAGCATTTTGGGTACGATATAGATACTATCAAATAATTAATCATCCAGTTTTGAAGCGGGTTTGACGGGATTCAAAATTTAAGAATTTATTATAAAAAACTTAAAGGGATGACGTAAAACTGAAAGTTTACCACCCTATAGCTTTGACCCACGCATTTCCGCTCAATTTTTTTCACAAATATGATGCAGAGCATTTAATTTTTCCATTTATCTTTTTCAAAATTGGGGTAAAATAGGAACCAAAATATTATATTCATTTTAGATTTTTGAACACCTGTGCCATTATCTTTCGGTAAATGATGTACTTAAACTAAAGCTTACATGTAAAACGTTGAATAAATACTGTCACAACAATGTAGTGTACGATAAAATAAAAATAACAGTAGATGGTTTTTATTTTAGTGAAATTGGTACATCAAAGTTAAAGGATCTATTAGAGAGTGACATGTATTTTGGAACAATTCGTTTAAAAGATTTTGAACTAACACCATTATTAGTAGAGTTTTTAACTAAATTTGGATCACGGCAAAAATTAAGTTAATACTTTGCTATCTATCGAATGTTCATTCTCTAATATTAAATTACACTGAACATACCATTAACATAAAGGATACGAATTTAACAACTGAGGAAATATATAGTATGTTTAAAAATTTAAAGGAACTTTCTATAAAAACATCATATTTTAGTGTAGGACGATTTGCAGCACTTTTCCAACATAATTCAATCAAAACGTTTAAACTAGAGACCAGAGGTTTACACGATGTTGATTTGTTTTACGATTTTCTTGCAAGGCATAGTCAAACTTTAACTCATGTAGAAATAATTGATGAAACCGATTCTAGGGATCGCTACAGTCATTATAATAGACTATTTTCTATGAGTGAACTAAAACTACGTACATTCAAACTTTTGTACTCGGGTCATCCGCCGGATGATATGTTTCAAAAATTTTGTCAATCACAATCTTCATTGGAAAATCTTTCCATTGTATTTCCAAACGACTTACAATTGAAGATTATCTGTGATCATTTGTTAAATTTGCAGATATTAGAGTTTTCGTTACTTTATGTGGATCGTGTTGAGGATTCGAGTTGTTTATTGAATTTAAGGAAATTGAAATCTTTAAAATTCATAGATGCGGCTCCCACAGACTTAAAAAAACTGATGAAAGTAAATATGGCAAATATTCAATGTCTATCAATCTATAATCCAGATGATATTGATATTGAAACATTTGAATTGTTATCAGTCAACTTTAATAATTTAGAAGAATTAAATTTAGAAGCAAAATATAAAATTCATTTCCATGGAATTGAATTAATTTTTAAAAACTTAACTAAATTAAAAAAAATTAATCAAATTCCAATTGATCTTTGATCCTAGCGCCATCTTTAAAAAAGTTTTTTCAATATTTTTATTTAAAAATTAATTATAAAAACAATAAATTAATTTTTTTTTTCAAACTACTAACTAATCATCTATCAAACAAAAAAAGTTTGATAAAATCGGTATAGCCGTTCTTGAGCAATTTAATTTCAAAGTTACATCGGATTGGCAGAATTTTCATTTTTCATGCATGTTGGGGTGCCCCCTATGCTCAAACTATGCACTTTAAAAAAATTTTAAAATAAGTAATATTTTTTATTTTGTCCACATTACTTATATGCCAAGTTTCAAGAAAATCAAAAATGGTCAAGTTTTCACAACTCTGTCTAGAACACGTTTTTCATCTAGTTTAACCGGGTATTCTAGCTAGTTAAAACACCTCATATTATTCTTCTTAAACTTTCGTTTGGTTTAAAATTTTCTGCTAGTTTAACCGGGTATTCTAGCTAGATCAATTTTACTGAACTTTTTACTCAAGTAGATTTAAGCTTTACGATGAGCTTTTGTTTTGAACTTTTTGTATTTAAATACAATCACGTTTAGATTTATTATTTGTTTTTTTGTTTTTCATTGATCAGCACTTTTATTAATACACTATATATATCTGATTTATAATTTATATTATGAAATTTTAAAGTTTAATTTTATTGATTTCGATTTTATTCTACTCTACTGTCACTATCACTTGAAAATAAAAATTGCGAAACATGCAGAACATGTGAAGCATGTATGCAAAAGATATATAATTAAAAGTTTTACTTTCCTTATTGCGTGATCGTTGTTATTTATTTTCGTATTCTGTTTTTCACTCTATCCGGTGTCACGGTCGCCATGTTTTGTCCTCAAAGTTTCTAAAAGGTATTCACTTAATAAAACACTATAACTGCACCACTAATATATGTGTATCTCTGATATTATTTTGTTTTATTATTTTATATTGAAATCCGCTGACGGAGCAGCTTGATATTTGATTTATAAAATAACGATGAAATGCTTATACAGCATTTCATGTATTGGATACAGTGATACCCTAATGATCACTACACTACGCTAAATTTTTGGTCCACTTAAGACAGACGATGGAGAGTATAGAACCCGGTATAACTTTGAGATCAGAGACCTTCTTGAGGGTCCTGATATAATAGGTTGTATCCGTTCTAATAAGATTGTTTGGTTTGGGCATGTTCTACGAGCTGATTCACAGTCTGGAATGATTAGAAAAATGTACGTTAGTACCCCAGGGAGTGGGCGACCGCGAGGTAGACCACGACTACAATGGGATACCGACGTAATAAACGACCTTAAAAATATCGGCTGCCATGGTAATTATGTCGCTGTTGTGAATGACCGTGGTGAATATTCAAAGCTGATTAGCCTGGCAACGCTCCTACATGGAGCATGAACGCCGATTAAAAAAAAAAATAGTTTCTATCAGATAGTTAATCATTCAGTTTTGAAGCGGGTTTTCCGAGCTTCAAAATTTGAGTTTATTATAAAAACAACTTCAAGAGGGGTCCTAAAACTGAAAGTTTGACTCCCTATAGCTTTGACCTGAGAATTTTTTTTTTACAAATATGATGCAGAGCATTTAATCTTTCCATTTATCTTTTTTAAAATTGGGATAAAATAGTCCAAAATATTATATTCATTTTAGATTTTTGAACACCTGTGCCATTATCTTTCGGTAAATGATGTACTTAAACTAAAGCTTACATGTAAAACGTTGAATAAATACTGTCACAATAATGTAGTGTACGATAAAATAAAAATAACAGTAGATTGGTATGATTATGATGAAAAGTATACATCGAAACTAAGGGATCTATTGGAGGGTGACATGTATTTCGGAACAATTGGTTTCGAAGAATGTAAGCTAACACCATTATTAGAAGATTTTTTAACTAAATTTGGATCACGAATTAAAAACATTATCTTCAGTAATAGCAGTCTGGCAGATATTAAGTTAATCCTTTGCTATCTATCGGATGTTCATTCGCTAATATTAAATTACTATAAAATAAACGAAGATACGAATTTTAAAACTGAGGAAATGCATAGGAAGTTTAAAAATTTAACGGAACTTTCTATAAACACATCACATTTTAGTGTAAGACTATTTCCAGCACTTTTCCAACATAATTCAATCAAAACGTTGAAACTAGAGACAAGTGGTTTTCACGATGTTGATTTGTTTTACGATTTTCTTGAAAGGCAAACTTTAACTCATTTAGAAATAATTGATAAATCCGATTTTAGGGGTCGCTCCAGTCATTATAATAGACTATTTTCTATGAGTGAACTAAAACTACGTACATTCAAACTTAAACTTTCGTACGGGAGACATCAGCCATCAGCCCATCAGCTTCAAAAATTTTGTCAATCACAATCTTCATTGGAAAATCTTTCGATAGTATTACCAAACGAGTTACAATTGAGAATTATCTGTGATCATTTGTTGAATTTGCAAACATTTGAATTTTCGACTACTCGTAAGGAACGTGTTCAGGATATGAGTTGTTTATTGAATTTAAGGAAATTGAAATCTTTAAAATTCATGGATGCGTATCTCATAGACTTAAAACAACTAATGAAAGTAAATATGCCAAATATTCAATGCCTATCAATCTATAATCCATATGATATTGATATTGAAACATTTGAATTGTTATCGGTCAACTTTAAAAATTTAGAAGAATTGAATTTACAAGGTGAAATTCATTACCATGGACTTCAATTAATTTTTAAAAACTTCACTAAATTAAAACGTCTCTCATTGATGATATGGGGAGCTATTGGAATCGAACAAATACAAAAAGTTGAGGCGATGTATAAAATATCAAATCTAAAAAATTTAGAATTTTTGAAAATATCTTTCCAAACAGAAAAGTTTCCTGAATTGTTAATAAGTGATATTGCAGATCTTGAGAACTTAAAAGATTTGCATTTAGAGAATATTCATTATAGACATGACACCAGTTACGAGGAATATCATAAACTTGTAACATCATGCTCGAAATTAGAAAGTGTTACTTTCGCATCTATTGCTTTGTTAGATGATAATTTAATTAACATATTAACTCAACATAGCAAAAAGTTGAAAAGAGTAAAAATAGTGCATTGTAATCAAATAACAAAAGAAGTTAAGGAGATTATTGTTGAAAATTGTAGGTTTTTAGAGGTAATGTATAATTTTTTTATGTTTCTAGATAAAAGTTATGCAAATTTAACGGCAAGTATCGTAAATTTAATTTTGATCCCGGTTTTTCT
>OY856188.1:52038058-52067503 GCA_963693315.1 Diogma glabrata
CAAGAAAATCGGAGCATTTTTTTAAAAGAACTATTTTCGGCACAAAATTTTTCAAACAAATAGTTCAACCAAACATTAATTTTTTTAAACAAATAAAACCTTAAGGGGTTAACAGAATTTTGTCGTCGAATATTACTAATAACAATTTCATCCCATTTACTTTCTATACACTCAAGAGCTAATGAATTTGAAATATTTGTGAAAAGAGATGCAACATCCAAAGAAATCGAACAATAGTCTATATACTATAGGAATAACTAAATCTTTTATTTGATCAATAAAATCATAAGAATGTTTTACATAGCTAAAAGTTTTTCCAACAACTCTTGATAGAATATCAGAGTAAAATTTTGAAAGATTGTATAAAAGAGAATTAATATACGAGACAATTGGACGCAATGGTTCACTAATCTTATAAACCTTTACCAAGCCATATATCCGTGGAAAAGAACTATTATATTTCCGCATAAGAGTTGCACATTCATTTGTTATAAGTATCAGTGTTTTTTAAAAATATTGTTTAAATTATATAATTTCATTTTTCTGTTATGCATAGTTCTTTGTTTTTTGTTTGGACCTGAGGATAGCTTATGCTAAAAGCTGAAATATGTGAAACAAATAAAAATATTTTAAAAATTTTGAACTAAAAAACTAAATTTAGTTTATTTATGGACTTAAACGATGAAAACAAATATATATTAAATCGTCAAATAAAATAAAATATTATTATATGTTTTTGTTGGAATAGATTGCTTAGGAAGCTCTCACTGTGACGGTTTATATTTTAAAGAAATTGATTGCTTTTTTGAAGTGAAAACTTCTTTATGCGCGTTGTGCAATTTTGTATGGGGAAAAATTTATATATTCGAGTTATCATTTTTACAAATCACCAAAATATTTTTAAATATAAAATACCTCTATCCGTACTTAACGTTTCAAATTGCAATATGGATATCGCGGTGGACTGAGGTTCTATAGGTCGTGAGTTCAATCCTCTAGTGGTACATTTTTTTATTGTTTTTTTTACGAATTTTAAAAAATTGATCTATAATGCAGTTTTTTAAAGTTATATTGCTACTGTCTTTTGCATTCGAGTCATCATGCTAAATAAATATTGAATATATAAAATTGAAAGTATGTCTGTTTGTCCTTTATGGATTAATACACCATTCATCCGATCGTTATGAAAATTTGGGAAGTTGTTGTGTACACTAGCCCAAAGGTAACTGGCAAATTTTCTTTTTTCAAAAACTGCACCTCAGGGCCCTTATATAATGATCTTACGCGATTATGCCTAAATGTTGATAATTATTTAATTTGGTTTTTATTTAAATATCGTTTTAAACGGTAGTTTGCTTTGATCATTGTTTTTTTTTTGTTGAACATAATTTTAATGAAATTAAAAATGAAAGTATAATCTGAAACAATTACATTTGTATATCAAAATTATATGTATTGGAATTTAACACATCATGATGTTACAAATTTTATCATCTACACCAAGTCTGTTGTTGGTTTGCAATGTTTCTAAAATTAAATGAAAACTTAATACTTGTAACAATTGATACTTGATAACATCGATTTAAAGCTCAAAATTACGAGACGGAAATCGCATAAATTCTATACAAAGGAGCATAGCTTATTAAACATGGATGACATCATGATGAATAAACTAATTAAAAATGGTGGCACTTAGCCAATAGTGATTTGCAAACAGCAACAATGCGCATTAATACCAATGAATTTACTTAGCTTTTCGCAGAAAGATTTGTAAAATTTAAAATTGTTGATCTGTTGGTGTGACAACCTGCTATTGGAATATGAGTTATCTTGAGATATCGTATACCACTGGCAATATCTGCAGTGAAATCTCATTAGCCAAAGGGATATCTTACGGGTGCTGGCTGATGAAGTTTTTTCAATCCACGATAGCATCCTTTAGTCATAGTTATGGAATATTCTTTGATGACACGCTATTTTTTTTTTTAAATAAAATGTGTTTGGTAAAGAAATTACAATGTGTGTCACAACAACACATTAAAAACTTTTAAGAACAAGGTTCCACATCAACATGCTTTTTAAAATGTTGATAGACGCAAATTTTTATATGATATGTTTTGATTATTTTATATATAAAAATGTATATAATAATTACTTGGAATGCTGATTGCTGATAGATGTGAAACCCAGAATAATTTTAATGATTTTAATTTAAACATTCTGAACTTTTAATTTACTATGCTACAATAATTGGAAGATACAAAAAAACACAGCTATTTCACAGTTTTAAGTTTTCACTTCTGTCGGCAGTCCTCAAGACTGCATTTTTCTTTTTTCCAATTGATTGATTGAAAAGATTCTAAATTTATTAATTTTTTTAAAATGCTTTTGATCCAAACAACCATTATAACGGTTTTAAAAATCTAATTTTTCATCACTTTAATATTTTATTTTATTTTTCCAAATATATTTTCGAACTCTAGGAGATCTTCTTCAGGGAAGAAGTTTCTATAAACTGAAGAAGATCTCCTAGAGATCGAAAATATATTTGGAAAAATAAAATAAAATATTAAAGTGATAAAGTCTTACAGGCTGATTCTGGGTTAAGAGGTCTTAGCTATGATTATTTTTGTTATGACAATTTTTTTAAGAGGAATATCTTAATTGCGATTCTGTGAACGTTGTCAAAAAAAACCTCATAATAACTCTACAAATATATTTTGGAGATCTTTCAAACGGCTATTTTTATAAACAAAATTATTATAAAATGTCATATTTTCTTTTTAAATAATTTAGATACAAATTGAAATACCATATAAATTATTATTAAGATTTATAGTATATTATATAATAATTTTTTATAAAAATGAAGTTTAAGTATGTTTTAGAAATTTTTTTAAGGTATTAATAATTTTTGTTTGTGAAAATATTCAACCGCCATTTTATAGAATATCAATCTTAAAATCAAAAATGTATTTAATTTTATAATAATTTATGTACAATTAATATAAAATTATACCATATATTAATTATTAATTATTTTGCAATAAATTTGTGAGAAAAGAATGATTGTTTTTCCTTAAAGTGTATATAAAATTTGCAAAATTTTCATAAACAACATGAGACGTGAAAGTTTGATATTGCAAATATGAAATTTTCAATCGTCATTTTATTTAAAATCAATATCAATATATATTTTGGTTTATATTTTGATTCAAACTATAATAAAATATAGATAATTATTATAAATTTAATAATAATTACATAAATAATTCATAATTAATATTTTATCCTTTGTTAATATAATTTTTCATACAAGAATTCAAATAAAAAAATATGGAGGGGCTGAAATCTCACAGCTCTGAGATATCAAGACTTCGGTCTGGGTTAAGGATTTCGATATAGTTTTCGGGAAAAAACTTTTATAAGGACATGGTTTTTAGTTTTGGGCAGCGATGTATATCAAACATAACTCTTTGTTAAAGTACAAGTATTTTTTATCTCTGTTTAAAAATTTATTACAAAACTAACACGAAACATCAATACGTTGCCGGAAAATTATAATCAAAATTCCAAAAATATTGTAAAAATTAAATAAAATCAAACTTTTCCAAAATTCCAAAAATATTCCAAAAATTAGAATAAAATCAAATATTTAAATTTTTTCTAAATTCCAATAATATTTCAAAAATTCTTAAAAATTCAAACTTTTTCCAAAATTCTAAACATATTGCAAAAATTATTACAAAATCAAAAATACAAACTTTTTCAAAATTCCAAAAATATTTCAAAAACTATAACAAATTCAAAAATTTCCATGTCCAATTTCATTTTAAATTACATTTCCGTCATAAAAACAGCTACATTTTTTTTTCAAAAAAATTGGCTGAAAATAAATGAAATCATTTTTTGGCACACTTGACATTATTTTTTGACAAACTTATAATGCCATAATTCTCTATAATAATAATAAAACTTCATTTCAAACAAACAATAAATTATATTTTTTTTCTTTCAAAAAATTAGGTAAAAAAATAAATAAAAATCTTTCTTTTGACACACTTGACAACATTTTTTTGACAAACCTTAATACCATAATTCTCTATAATAATAATAAAATGTCATGTCATACAAATATATTTCATGTCATACAAATAAGTAATTTTATTTTTTTCCAAAAAATGGTAAAAAAATAAATAAAAATCTTTCTTTTGACACACTTGACAACATTATTTTGACAAACTTATGATTCAATAATTCTCTATAATAATAAAATTACATGTCATACTATACATAAATTACATGTCATACGTCAATCACTATACTTGGAAGAAATTCCTTGGAATTATTGGAATCATCAGATACAACCTACCGTAAATACACTTCGTGTATTCGTACGGCGGATGGTACTGCAACTAAAATTTTAGATTACATTGAAATTCCAATAACTGTGAATGGCTCCACTAAACCAATGCGGTTCCATATAGTCCCTGGTTTACGAGAAGAGCTCTACCTGGGCATAGATTTCTGGGAGAAATTTGGTATTGTTCCTTCCTTTGTTAGTGAACTGACTCGTACAGAGCTACAAAATTTAAATACACACAACCTCACCACTGACCAGCAACGAGAACTGGAGATGATCAAGGGTTCTTTCCCGTCATTTGAAGTGTCTGGGCTCGGAAAGACTTCTTTGGTTGAACATGTCATCGATGTTGGTGATAATGCACCTGTTAAACAGAGGCATTATCCCACATCGCCGGCTGTTCAACTAAAGGTTTATGCCGAACTCGACCGAATGCTTCAAATGGGCGTGATCGAAGAGTCTAACAGTCCGTGGTGCTCGCCAGTGGTCCTGGTACAAAAAGAATCTGGTAAAAACAGATTATGTATTGATAGCCGTCGTGTCAATTCACTAACGAAAAAGGACGCTTACCCACTTCCCTTGATTGATGGCTTACTAGGTCGTCTAAATAACACAAAGTACATTTCAAGTATTGATCTCAAAGATGCTTTCTGGCAGATTCCTCTGGCAGAAGCATCTAGAGACAAGACAGCCTTCACAGTGCCTGGTCGTCCATTGTATCAATTCCGGGTTATGCTCTTTGGATTGTGCAATGCTCCCCAGACAATGTGTCGGCTAATGCACAAAGTGATACCACATCAATATCACGAAAATGTCTTTGTTTATTTAGATGATCTATTGGTAGTCTCTTCCACGTTCCAGGAACATATGGAATTGCTGTCCAAAGCCTCTTCATTGATAAGAGCGGCTGGGTGAACAATAAACCTCAAGAAAAGTAAATTTGTTCGGAGAGAGATGAAATACTTGGGATTTTTGGTTGGTGAAGATGGTCTTCGAACAGACCCTGAGAAAGTAAAAGCTGTTGCTGAGTATCCAGCTCCTTCAACAGTAAAACAAATACGGACATTATTAGGAATGGCCGGTTGGTACCAACGTTTCATACCAAATTATGCAAGCGTGGTATCACCGATAACGGATCTACTAAAAAAGAGTTCTGGTAAATTGAAATGGACATTGGAAGCGCAAGCAGCTTTTGAAAATTTAAAAAGATTGCTGACTACAGCACCGGTATTAATTAACCCTGACTATAATAAAGAGTTCTTTATTAGATGCGATGCAAGTCTGACAGGGGTAGGTAGCGTATTATATCAGGTCGAAGAAGACGGACAAGAGTGTCCGATAGCCTTCATGTCGAAGAAACTGAACAGAGCTCAACGAAATTATTCGGTTTCTGTGCTGGAATGTCTTGCGGCAATTCTGAGTGTGGAGAAATTCAGGGGCTATGTTGAAGGTCACCGATTTACAATTGTGACTGATCACTCAGTCTGAAGTGGCTTATGTCACAGAAAGACTTGAGTTGTCGTCTGGCTAGGTGGAGCCTAAAACTCCAACACATGGATTTTTCCATTGTCCACCAAAAAGCTACCCAAAATATAGTCCCTGATGCTCTATCTCGTCTTTATGACGATACACACGAGGAATTGGCGGAAGCATTAACACATCATGTTAACGACATTAAACTCGACAATGAAGGTTATCGGCCCAAAGGGTATACGGATATGATAGCTAAAGTTCAATCATCACCTAAGGACTTTCCATCAGTTAAAGTCGTGGATGATAAGCTATACATACGTATTGAGCCAAGACCTGATGCAACACCCAACGATGTTCCTGTGTGGAAAATCTGGATACCAAAACCGATGACTTCGAACATGATTCAGAAACATCATGATGATTGTACTGCTGCTCATGGAGGTGTTAAAAAGACTTTAGAATTACTTCGACGTCTTTATTACTGGCCGGGCATGGCGTCACAGGTACACAACTATGTTGTGTCCTGCGATACATGTAAACAAACAAAAGCCACGAATCAGATATTGCGTCCTCCGATGCAATATCAATTCGAAACAGCACGTCCATGGCAGAGAGTCTATATAGATTTTTTGGGACCGTACCCTCGTTCTACACTTGGGAATACGGTATTACTAATAGTTCTGGATCATGCTACGAAGTTTGTACTACTGAAACCACTTAGAAACGCAACTTCACCGAAGGTGAATGCTTTTCTGAGGAATGAAGTGTTTCTTACATATGGGGTACCAGAGTTTCTGCACAGTGACAATGGCAAACAGTTCACTAGTAGGAACTTTCAAAATCTTTTGTCAGATTTTGGCATTAAACACATTAGGACCGGTGTCTATAGTCCTCAAAGCAACGCGTCAGAGCGGGTCAATAGGTCAGTTCTAGCAGCAATTCGAGCGTTCATAAAAGGTTAACATACCAAGTGGGATTCACAAATTGGTGAAATCGCGTATGCACTGCGTGCCGCAGTACATTCAGCTACCAAGTACTCACCGTACTATCTATTATTTGGTCAACATCCAATATCGGATGGAAATACTTACCATTTGTTGAGATCACTAAACAAGCTTGGGAAAGATGCTGGTGAGGAAATAGAACGCTCTGATCATTTGATTCTGCTCAGGAACCGGGTTCAACAAAATTTAAAAGCAGCTTTCAAAAAATCGCAACATCAGTATAACTTGCGATCTAAACTACGGACTTTTCAACCACAACAACGGGTGTTTGTACGGCAACATCATTTGAGTGACGCTACTAAGAAGTTCTCGGCAAAATTGGGTCCAAGGTTCTTACCTGCAATGATTAAGACTAAGATTGGAAATGTACTCTATGAGTGCATAGATATGAGCGGTAAGAATCTTGGAGTTCATCATGCGAAGGACATCAGGGAATGATGTCTTTTCGTTAGGTAGGGTCGTTCCTCTGGCTAGTTGTCTTCGCTGTGGTTCACATCTCCGTGTCATACTTACTGGTTGTATCGGGGTGTCCATAGTGCTGACGTTCTGATGGATGGTCGGTCTCAATACTCAGTGAAGTTCTTAGGGACTTCATGAGTGTTGGGACCGGTCATCGGTTTGGACGTCGGTGACTGTTGATACTTCGATCCCAGATACAGTTTAATTGGTGGAAGTAGTTCGGTGGTTTCCTGACATGGAGGGGATGTCGACGTTTTTGTGACTTCAAGGTTAAAAGTCTTGATTATCACCTTGAATTCATGGTTGTAACGTCGACTATATTCTCAATAATAATATTAAAACCAATCTCTATTCTTTTTCGATTGAATTACAAAGTATTTCCATATTCCATTTCATTTTTACAATCATAATAGTTTAACAGTTTTTTCAAATCATACCGAACTGCCTCAAATTCAAATATCACAGAAAATAAATAAAAGAACTCATTGCTTACTCAGCGCTGTTTCATTTTTGTTTTTACTTAAAAATAAGAAACGTCATATATCACATTTTTACATTCATTCTATGTTGAGATTGATAATAGACAACATTCAAAGTTTAAGTGTTAACATTTGTAATTTTCAAAAAACAAAACTTAAAAGTTCTAAAAGTTCAAATTAATGCTTTTTCAAGATAGAAAAAGATTTGTAATGGGTCTTCCACGTCCCACAAACGTGAACAGTTAAAAAAAAGGAAAAAAAAAAGAAATCATAAAAGCTAAGTAATAAATGTGCCAAAATGGCGTTAATCTTGTAATTGGTTTTTATACTTAAACCTTATTGTCAATGAAGGGAAAAAAACAATAAATAAATTAATTAAAGAAAAAAAAAATTCTACATATTTGAACTTGAACATTGTTTTTTTAGTGTTATTTATAAAAAAACAAATATCTGAATTGTGTAGAGGAAATCCCTTTATTAAGAAGAAGTTCTTTCTTACAACAATAACAATAATGATAATGGGAGTTTGTGATCTATGGTAATAATTAAGGTGTAATGATAATAGATCTTGCTAAAGAAGTGATTGTGCTGTATTACCTAGTTGTGGATTTATTGAGCAGTGGTTTTTATGTGAACTGCAACGATTTTAGTTGGCGTGTCACAAGAAGAATGTTCCAGTTTTTCATCAATTACCCAAAACTATTTGAGTGTAGAACAAAATAAGGATTGTATATATATATATATATTTGCTGGAAGTAAAAGAATTTGCGGTGCAGCCAGGAATGAATCGAGGAATTAAGTCGGAAAACCACAAATCCAAGTAACAAGCTTATTTTTTTGTCTTTATTATTATTATCAATGATTGAATTTTTTTTTAGTATTTTATTATAAAGTGATTTCTTTTAGATGATAGTTTAAATTAATAAGAAATAGGAGATTTCCAAAACCTAATTTCGTCTGAGGAGGAATACAGTCTATCCCGGTAAATTTGTATATATATATAATTATAAATTATTAGAGAAAAGTCCATTTTCCACAAACTGCGTGGAATTATACAGCAGTCTTGTAAACGAAACAATACCCATGTCTGTAATTCTACTATATTTTGAGTAAATTATAAACCTTTAAAATATAAAAAAATAGAAAAAAACAAAAAGGTATTTTTTGAAAAAACTGTGTTTGAAGAATTGAAATTAAAAAAAATCGTCTATAAACATGTGCAAAACAGTGCAATATTTTTATAAAGCCACATTAAATACCTTTCAAAAAAAAACATTTACTTATATCGAATAACCAGTTCGAATACAATTTAACTTTAATGTTTGATTGTCACTAAATTTCTTAAGAAATTTCGAGCCACCCTGTGTCAAAACTAGTGAAAAATAAAAAACACGTATTCGTTTTTTTTATTATACTAACGATTACCGATGTTTCAAAAACATCGGAAAAGGTGGGGTTCAAATTTCTTATTTTGTCGGCGTCTTGATTCGATTATCCATCTATTCCGTTAAATTCGCACACTACCTAATGTTTTGAAAATAAACTTCAATTTTATAAAATATTGCTTATCCTGGGTGTTTTATAATCTAAGAGGAAACACAATTCTTTTATTGAGATAAAAAACACACAAACAAATATACCTATAGCAGTTAAAGTTTTTGTTTGATTGTTTTTTTATGTTATCAAGAATTTTATTAAATTTCCCAAGTTTGGAGAATATATACAATTCTGAATGAATGAGATTATATTTACTAACTGAATTTAGATGACAATTCAACACACTAAATAAAGTTTCGATAAGGTCCAATAAAAACGCTTCATTTACTATTTTTTAACAAATCAAAACGAATTGTTTCGATTATTTTTTTCTGGTGGGAAGGAACAGCGAATATTTTCGAATATTTTCGGCCTACTTAATATATTAATTTAAAACAAAAATTCACATACAAAATTATGTGAAAATGCAATTTGCAAATAGTAAAAATGTCCGTTTTCATTCATAAATGATTTACAAAATGATTTACTATCAAAAATAAATTACAAATTTATAACATTTATGCACCTACTAAGATGAAATAATATTTTATTATGTATGATTATGTTGTATGATATAATGTTACTATTTCTGTTCGTTAAATTGTCTGCTAAATACAACTCGTCACCAAATTATTAGTCGATTATTTTTCAACATTACCACTCATGCCATTTGAGGTTAAAAATTTCCCTCGTGCGCACTCGGGACTTCAAATGACATTCGTAATAATGATTATGAAAAATAATCGACTATTATTTGACGACTCGTGATATTATATATGAAAATTAACCCACAATATTTATAAGAAAACCGCGGTATTTATTTTACATTATTCATTCTCTTTCGTGATTTTGATAAATGCGTTTTGTTTTTTGCAAAATAAAATAAATTAATTTTGTCTAATTAATTAATTATTTTAAATCAATTCAGTGTAATTTAAAAATAAATTTTATTTTCGTGTTTTTATAAAAAATTTCAAAACAAGTAAAGAAATAATTTTTGTGTTACAAAAAAGTTAAAAACTTTCATTTATCAATCACCTAATTCGTTTAGAAAAATTTTTTACATCTTAACTAAATAATTAAAACAGTGATCTTTGAACTAAAAATTGTAAGACATTTTAAATTCATATTCTTACAAAAAAACGAATGGCAGGATATCTAGGATACATGAATTACTATGAAATATCATAGTTCATTTCGATTTCCAAAAATAAATAAATTAAAAGTTTCTAAAATGTGTGTCGGCATTTGCTGATTCACTAACTCATCCGAGATATTAATAGAACCCAAATTTTCAAAAAAATATTTTAGATCTGGCTCAACAAATGCGTGAGAGTGCTAGTCGTTTAAAATTTATTCCAATAATAATAATTTAACTATAATAAAAACACCTTAAGGACAACACCAAACAATCTTTTTTTGCAGGAAAAAACAATCGTTTTGAGTTTTCGACATACAAATCAGCTGATTACAACTGTCACCATTTTTTGGAAAAAATTTCACAAAAAAATTCAGAAAAATGAACACACCATCATTAGAAAATCTTCCGTTTGATGTAAGTTTCATTTAATTTTAAATGAAATATTTATTTTTTATCCCGGTTTTCAAAATAACGATTTTTATAGACAAATAGAAAGATTAGGTTCTCTGCATCATAAATATGAAAAAAATATACTCTAGAAAATTGGATCAAAAGGTTTTTCAAATTCTTAAAAATTTACGAATTTATTTTTTCTCGTAGAGGGACCTAAAACTGAAAGTTTAAAACCCTATAACAATTTTTTTTGTCACATTGGGGCATTCTTTTACAAATCAAATTTGGACAAAATCTGACCGACACATTTTTGATTTGGCAGACAATTTTTTTATGGGTTTTATTTATATCGAAAAAAAGATAAACGAGTTCGAGGATTTTGTTTTTGGAAAATATGGCGGTTCTAAATTTCGAGAATTTCGTAATTTTTGGCTTTACGAGTTATTCTCAAAAACTCATAACTTCGGTTCTATTATAGATAGAAACTTTTGTTTTGTTTTATTTTAAAGTTAAAAGATGTTAGTTTAAAAAAAATTAAAATCAATAAAAATTATTATCATAATCAAATAATCAAGTTATAATCAAATAAAATGTTCAAAACTATCTTTAGTTATTGTCCTAACCACGAAATGAGTTTTTAGTATGACCTAGAGGACGATGGTCAATTTTCTATAAAAAACGTATTTTTAATCTGAAGGGAATAAAGCGGATCTTAATTTCGAGAATTTTGTGATTTTTGTCTTGAAGACTTATTATGGTGGACGTCTATTTTGCTCGTCCATATGATGATGGAAAGATTGATTTCTTGAAGTCCACTTTGTGATTTTATAATATACAATGGGAAGAAAGTCTTTATGCTGGAGATCCCATGCTAACCCACATACTAAGGCCTATTGGGCAGACTTTCTTCCAGTTAAAGGTTTAAATAAAATATTAAACTTTAAACTTTTATATTAGTTTTATTAATTAATTTTTAATTACAAAATTGGTTTAATTTATACTAAAATTAGTATATGATTTCTCCACTTATTTTCGTTAAAATCCCCTCCCAGATTTATCGTTATTTTAATAAATTAATCGATCGTCCAGTTAACGATCGATCTATTATATAAAGGTAATATCGGTCAATTATATATGAAATAAATATATTCACCTTATTCTGCAGATATTATATTTATTTTCATATATTTTATATTATTTAATTTTTGTAATTCTTTAGGTCAGGTGTGCCCAACCCGTCGATCGCGATCGCATGATCGATCTCGAAGAAATTTTAAGTCGATCCCGACAAATTTCTTTTTTCCATATAAATATTTTTATATATACAAGATTTCAATAAAAACATTTATTTTAGTTCGAAAATTATCACTAATAATCAAATTTTATCAGAAAATTTCTCTTTTTCAATCAACACATGAAAATAAATCGTATTAGTTTTTCTAAATTCTAAGAAATTAGTACCAGAAACATACAAGACTAAAATTGAACGTTTGATGGATTTTTCCTTTCAAAACAATGTATCAAAAAGCATTTTTCTTCTTCGCCCATATATCTGCAAATTCCAAAAATAAGCATATTTTTAAATCATCATCCATTGCACAAAACGTCTTAATAATCAAATTAAAAACACAGAAGATAAGGTCTTATTAGATTGGAATAAGATTTAAATATAAACATTTGACTGTCGACAGAAAAATTTTTTTCGAAAGATCAACTGCCTACTAAAACGCTTTATTTTAATTTTATTTTACTCTTTTACTAATTTCTTAGAATTTAGAAAAACTAGTACAATTTATTTTCATGTATTAATTCAAAAAGTGAACTCTTCTGATAAAATTTAATTAACAGTGACAATTTTAAAATTTAAATACCACCATTTTATTAGAAAAGGCAGGGATTGCGTTTGTATTGTATTTTATTTATAAACAAAGTCTTTACAAGTAAGTGTGTTTGGTTGTTTGTGTGTTACTTCGGTCTGAAAGACCTAAGTATTACATTCATGAGCTCAAAGTGAAATTCTTACCCCCACTTTTTTTGACATTTCTCGACGTTTTAGGACCTCCTGATTCTAAAAAAGCAAAAAAAAAATGTATGTCTGTATGCCGGCCGGCCGGCCGCTGTCATTACCTACGCTGCAGGGAAAACCGCTGGAGGGATTTCAAAAATTTTTTTTTCTAAAAATAGGTATACTCAAGGGACAGGTCCGAAAGGACGCTGTGTACGATAACTGTACCGGAAGTGTGTCAAAAAAATCATTATGTGTGTCAAAAATAGCAAATTTTCATATTTTTGGCTTAAAAAACGTTCATTTTAAGTGATTACGAGAGGAACATTAAATTTGGAGAAATATTGATGGTAGGGATTTGTATGTGAGATCAAAAACTAGATTATTGCATTATAAGTTTGTCAAAAAAATGTTGTCAAGTTTGTCAAAAAATAATTTCATTTATTTTTTAGCCAATTTTTTGGAAAAAAAATGTAGCTGTTATTATGATGTAAAGGTAATTGAAAATGAAATTGAACATGGAAATTTTTGAATTTGTTATAGTTAGGTAGCTTAGATATGCAATTAATTGAATTACAAAGTGCCATTAGCTTGAGATCGCGTGATTAAATTGATATCTGGAACTTTGTTTCTATTGAAAAATATCCACTTTTGAAAGATGTCTATCTTAGAATGCATTCATGTTTTGGATCCACATATTTATGTGAATCGTCATTTTCTTATATGAATTACGTAAAATCTAAATATCGTACACGTATGGCTGAAAATCATCTTGATGATTGTTTACGTTTAGCTGTAAGTAATTATGAACACGAATACTCAAAAATAGCTGATGATATTCAATGTCAACCATCTTATTAAATAAAGAAATTTCTTTGTTTAATGTTTTTAAATGAAAACTATTTTTTTATTTTTTTATTATTGTATGTTACTAGCACGTCAATTATTATCGTTTGGTCGATCGCCAAACGTTTAGAAAAAAAAGTAGCTCTTTGGGTCAAAAAGGTTGGGCACCCCTGCTTTAGGTTGTGGTTATCAAATTTTATATAGCTTATATTTCGTTATTTAAAAAAACCTTGTGAGAATTTTGGTTATATGAGCTAAGTTGAATATACTTAATTCGATCTATATTATTTGTTTTGATTGTTGTTTTGATTGATGACTTGCTTAGTTATTTAAGTTAATTTAATGAGAAGAATAACATATGTATTGTATGTTAATTAGGTTAGTCATACATATGTTACATTATTTTCAAATATTCATAACTTCGGTTCTGGTAAAGATAGATACTTTTTTCTGTTTAATTTAAAAGTTAAAAGTCAGAATTTAAAAAAAATGTTAAATATGAAAATCATTAACAAATTCTTATTGTTATAAACAAATAAAATGTTAAAATTGATTTATTGTCACTATATAACAAAATTTATGAAATTTTTGTCGTCTCGCGCTCGAAAAATTAATTTATTTCTAACAGTAAAAATCGTTTCTTAATAAAATAGGGAGGGGCTGAAATCTCAAGCTCTGAGATATCAAGACTTCGGTCTGGGTTAAGGATTTTGGTATAGTTGTCGACAAAAAACTTTTATGAGAACATTGTTTTTAGTTATCGGCAGCGATGTATATCAAACATAAAACTCTTTGTTAAAGTACATTTTTTTTTTTATCTCTGTGTAGAAATTTATTACAAAACTAACACGAAACGTCAATACGTTTGCCGGAAAATTATAACAGATCATAAATTAACATAATTTAGTGAAAAGAAGATACAATCGGAAAACTACTCAAAAACCTCTCCATTTAACGTTTAGAGAAAATATTACAGAATCAAAAATTCATATTTCTTTCGAAATTCCAAAAATATTGTAAAAGTTAAATGAAATCAAAAATTTAAACGTTTTTCAAAAGTTCTAAAAATATTGCAAAAATCATAACAAAATCAAAAATTGAAACTTTTTTAAAAATCTTAAAAGTATTGCAGAAATTCAAAATTCACAAATTCCAACTTTTAAAAATTCCAAAAATTAATACAAATTCAAAAATTTCCATGTTCAATTTCATGTTCAATTACATTTCAAGCCATACAAATAATTAATTTAATTTTTTCCCAAAAATTGGGGTAAAAAAATAAATGAAAATCTTTCTTTTGACACACTTGACAACATTTATTTGACAAACCTATAATGCAATAATCTAGTTTTTGGTCTCACATACAAACACCAACCATAAAAATTTCTCCAAATTCAATGCTACTACTCATCACTTAAAATGAATTTTTTTTTAGCAAAAAATATGGAAATTTCCATGTTTAACACACAACGATTTATTTGACACACTTCCGGTACAGTTATCGAACACATCGTCCTTTCGCACCTGTCCATTGAGTATACATATTTTTAGAAAATTTTGAAATCCCTCCAGCGGCTTTCTAGATTTCGTAACTAACGACGGACGGCCAGCCGGACAGACAGACATACACTTTTTTTGCTATTTTAAAATCATTAGGTCCTAAAACGTCGAGAAATGCCAAAAAAATTTGGTACGAATTTCACTTTTGGCTTAAGAATGTAATACTTAAGTCTTTCAGACCAAAGTAAAATACGTTTTTAATAGAAAGTTGAATGTAGAATACGATGGTTGTACTAAACACTTTATTTTTATTTGGTGATTAAAAATCGAGTTTAACCTTGTATTTGATTTTAGCCGCGTTGAGGGATCAGTTTTTATTAATTAGTTAAATTTTTGTTTTCTATTTGACAATGTGACATTCTATGTGACAACCCCGCGTTCTCTAGTCCCTGCTATTGACATATGAGTTAACATGAGATATCACATACCATTGACAATAGCAGTGAGATATCACTAGCCAAGATGATTTCTTAGGGGATGGCGGATGATCTGTATTCAGTCAACGGTAGTACTCTGAATTTTAGCTAATGAATATTCCTTGATGATGGCACGCTGTAGCTTTATCGAAGAATAACTATATATCTTAGCTTTAATCATTGAAGAAGATAGTGCGTCACATAATCAAGGATTATATGCCATTAGCTGGACTAATGGTAAATCCATTTTAGTTTTGTTCCTGCAAATTTTTAAAACAAATTTTTATGTCTTATTTTACTATTATTTTCCCTATCCTATCACGAAATATTGGCTTATGTTATATTTTATATGTGATAGGATTTATTGTATAGTTAGTTATCCATTATTTAACAAAAAAAATGTAATATAAGAAAAACAAAAAAAAAAAAAGATTTGCGTCCATTAACATCCTTAGAACGCATGTTGTTGTGAGACCTTGGTCTTAAAAAAAATTTTTGTGTTGTTTTGACACATATTGTAATGCCTACACAGTACATTTTATTAAAAAAAAATAACAATGAGAATTTGTTAATAATTTTTGTAGATAACAGTTTTTTTTTAAATCCGTTTTTTAACCTTAAAATAAAACAGAAAAAAGTGGCTATCTTTATCAGAACCGAAGTTATGAATCTTTGGAAATAAGTCTTCAAGCCAAAAATCACGAAATTCTCGAAATTTAGATCCGCTCTATTTCACCAAAAAAAACAACAATATACCCTCGAATACGTATATCTTTTTGTTCATAAAGAACCCGTAAAAAGCTGAATCAACTAAATCAAAAATGTCTTGGTCACATGTCCTAATCTGTTCGGTATGTAAAATAATGACTCATTTATGGAATTTTTTGTCGTCCCGCGCTCGATAAATTAATTTATTTCTAACAGTAAAAATTATTTCTCCATTATTTAAAAATACGGTTTTTATGAAAATTGAACGTAGAATACGATGGTCATACCAAAAACTCTATGACCATCGAAATTTCAGCCAAATCAAAAATGTATCGGTCAGAAAGGTGTTCGGTTTGTAAAAGAATGACCCATATAGGTATGCATAGGATCTAATCTTTCCATTTATTTATAAAAATCACCTGTTAGAAATACTGAATCAAAATTTGTATATGCATTTTAGATTTTTGAGCACCTGTGCCATTATCTTTCGTTAAATGATGTACATAAACTAAAGCTTGCATGTAAAACGTTGAATAAATACTGTCATAATAATGTAGTGTACGATAAAATAAAAATAACAGTGGGAAGATATGATTCTGCTAAAAATTGTACATCGAAACTAAGAGATCTGTTAGCGGGCGACATGTATTTTGGAACAATTCTTTTGAAAGATTGTGAACTAACACCATTATTAGAAGATTTTTTAACTAAATTTGGTTCACGAATTAAAAACATTACTTTCTTTTCTTGCAATCAAATAAATATTAGGTTAATCTTTTCCTATCTATCGGATGTTCATTCGTTTATATTAAATCAAACCAGTTATCCACAACATACTATTAACATAAATGAGAATACGAATGTTACTACTGAGAAAATGTATAGTAAGTTTAAAAATTTAACGGAACTTTCTATAAACACATCAAATTTTAGTGTAAGACAATTTCCAGCACTTTTCCAACATAATTCAATCAAAACGTTGAAACTAAAGACAGAAAATTTCCGCGATGTTGATTTGTTTTACGATTTCCTTACAAGGAATAGTAAAACATTAACACATTTAGAAATAATTGATAATACCGATTCTAGGGATTGCTACAGTCATTATAATAGGCTATCTACTATGAGTGATCTTAAACTACGTACGTTAAAAGTTATGTACTGGGGTTGGGGTCGTCATCCGGATAATATATTTCAAAAATTTTGTCAATCACAATCTTTGTTGGAAAATCTTTCGATATTATTACCAAACGAGTTACAATCAACGATTATCTGTGATTATTTGTTAAATTTGCAGACATTAGAGTTTAGTTTACCTGACTATGATAGTGTTAAGGATTTGAGTTGTTTGTTGAATTTAAGAAAATTGAAATCTTTAAACTTCATGAATGCGCATCCCAGACACTTAAAACAACTTACGAAAGTAAATATGCCAAATCTTCAATGTCTATCAATAAGTGATCCATATGATATTGAAACATTTGAATTGTTATCAATCAACTTTAAAAATTTAGAAGAATTTAAATTACAAGCACTAGAATATAAAATTCAATACTATGGAATTCAATTAATTTTTAAAAACTTAACTAAATTAAAACGTCTCTCAATAATTATGTGGAGAACTACTTTTGAGCTCGAAAAGATAACAAAAGTTGAAACGATGTGCAAAATATCAAATCTAAAAAATATAGAATTTTTAAAAATAATAGCTTACAAGTTTCCTGAATTGTTGATAAATGATATTGCAGATCTAGAGAACTTAAGAGATTTGTATTTAGGTAATTGTACTAAAGAGACATCCAGATATGATGAATATCATAAACTGGTAACATCATGTTCGAAATTAGAAAGTGTTAATTTCGAGATAATACCTTTGTTAGATAATAATTTAATTAACATATTAACACAACATAGCAAAAAGTTGAAAAGAGTGAAAATAATGGGTTGTCCTCAATTAACAAAAGATGTTAAGGCGATTATTGTTAAAAATTGTAAATTTTTAGAGGTAATGTATAATTTTTTTTAATTTTTAGCTAAAAGTTAAGCAAATTTAACGGCAAGCATCGTAAATTTCATTTTGAACCCGTTTTTTGTGACTCTTATTAAGGTGATCAAAACTCAATTAACTCACTTTTATAATATGCAGATATTGAGCGAAATCAATTAGTTTTGAAGTAAACTTTTAACACTTCGTTAAAATTTTATTTCGGAACTATTCGCATATAATAAAGCTTACCACACCATTCAAAATGACTGGTAAAAAATTTATCATTTATAAAAACTGGAAATCGCACCAACCAATTTTTTTAAGACCATTCGGTTTGTTATCGATAGAAAAATAATAGTCAAACAGTCAGAAATTCTAGTGGTGAAAAACAAACAGGGACACTTATTGCTTCGGTAGACACACTTATTATTTCCATCTGCAATACCTAAGTATTACATTCTCGAGTCAAATGTAAAAGCTTACTCTCACTTTTTTGGAATTTATCGACGTTTTAGGTCCTATCGTCCTATCGGAAAACATTGTGTCTTAAATAACAAACTGCTGACTTCTTGTCTTCGATGTTTTTTCCGCTGCAATTTGCATGAGAAAATATATCATTTTTTTAAATATGTTTTTGTACGTTGTGTATTAAATATTTCTAAAAACTGCTGAATTTAGATTTTTGATGTTTTTTTCTGGTGACATCATTTGTTTTGTAAACCCATTTCCAATAAATATCAGATTCATATAGAATTCATATCTAATGCATATCCAATCCATATTCAATGCATTACCAATTCATATCCAATCCAATCCATATCCAATCCATACGCAATCCATATCTATATCCATATTCATATACATATCCATATCCACATCCTTATCCACATCCATATCCATATTCATATCGATATTCACATCCATGGTGTCCACCAGGTATGGAATTCTGGAAAGTCAGGGAAAGTCAGAGGATTTTTTTTTGGTCAAGAAAAGTGATGAAAATTTTTTATTTTTCTGGAAGAAATTTATTTTAACACAAACTTTTTTTATTAAAATAATTTTTCGTATATCCTTAATAATGTTACGGTTTTCCAACCTTCCTTCGAATTGGCCTTGCTCTCAATTCGATAAACGTAATTCCCAAATCACTTTCTGGATTCGATCACTGATTAGTAAGCAAACACACCAGGTTTTATTAAGTATTCAACACCTCAATTGTTCCACAACAAAAGGAAAACAATACAGCAAACAATATTCTTAACTAGAATATTCTTCCAACAGCTTCGAAACTCCAACGGTTTATTGTAGAAATTTCCAGTTCACAACGACGCAACATATAATACAATCTGTAACTTAAATGTTTTGAATTTCTATACTTAGAAATTTCATGATGCTCAAAAACTTTATGTAGACGTTCAACATAATATTTTTTCGTTTATTTACAAAGAAATCAATTTGCAACAGGTTGCCTGTTTGCACTAACCGACTGACAAGAGTAAAATAATATGTTTGATGCACTAGAATCCCGATTTCTTCCGACTACTTGGTGGCTATATTAATAAAAAACATCAAGATCAGCAACAGTCCGACGATGTTGTATAAGAAGACAAAGTTAAATTTCGATCACCCACAGTTCGTTTAGCACAGTTTTGAATAGAATCCAAGACAACCAGGATGGAAACAGTAAAGTCCAAACTTGACGAAAAAACCCTATTGATATGGGGTGAAATATTTTTTTAAGATCTTTTGATTGATTTTTCTAGACGCGCTCTTTGCCATCGTCACTATATAACCTATAAAAAATCCTATGGTTTCACCTCGTCACAGGAAAGAATCAATATACATACTTAGCTGTGTTTTTTTTTGCAATTTAAAATGAACAAATTTTGACTCCTCAACCGTTAACCTTTTTTTAGGTCCTCGTTTACATTTTTCGCAGCCCCGAGTGGAATTTTATCGTTCATGTATGTTACCTTTGAAGATAGGGGGCGAATGATTTGTGGAGTGTAATAGTGGTTTTCACCAGCTCTTTGATATAGAGTGAATTTAATCTAGATTGGGGATAACAAACAGAGCCTTGGGTGCACCAGCGTTCATTAATTTAGACTCAAAAGAAAATCCATCTACGTTGAAAAGTTGTAGATTTGTCAATATTCTACAAATACATTGTGGATGAGTATTCTTCCGAGGAGGTCAAATCAATACTCAACCGATGTGCGTGGTCAGTGACGATTGAATCACCGTAAACGATAGACGAGATAGCAAATTTAGTACCAGAATTTAAAAAACTAATTCTTTTCTCGAAAATAGACACAATCGGCAGGTTTGTGCTTTCGCTCTGTCAATTTCTAGATATTGGGAGTGATTTATTGAATTTTAAATATGAATCCAAATATTATAAAATTTATTTTTGTTTCTAAAGAGCCAATTTTTCCGCCTTTAAAATCAATTTTTGCTGGGGTTTCATTATTGAAAAAAACAAATTTATTAATACCGAATTGAATGGTTTAAGTAAAGTTTTAAAATATTTACCTACATCGTCAATATAAAACAATAACGATCGAAAAATAAACATTAGAAAATACTTCAGCAACGACCATTGGTGTGCATTTTTGAAAAGTGAAATATTTTATTGAAACAATAAATCATATCACGTATAAAATATGAAAGGATATAGGATAGAGGCAATGATAGGATTCATGATAGGATAGAGTCAATAAAATTAAATGAGAGATAAAATGTTTTCTTTTTAATTTGGAGGAACAAAACTAAAATAAAATTCCCACTAACCCAGTTAGTGGCCTATTGCTTGATCATGGGACGCATTGTCTTCTCCAATTATTTAAACCAACACATAGAGTAATTTAAAGGGGTCGTTTCTTCGAGCATTCAATAACGTGCCATTATCAAGGAATATTCGTTAGCCAAAATGGAATATGCTATTGTTGACTGGATGCTATTGCCAGAGGTGTAAGATATTAGTTAACTTATACGTCAATCGGGCCTTTTCACAAAAGCATTTGTTTTATTTTTAAAACGAGTTATGGAAAATTCATGTTTTTGTTCAGGAAAGTCATGGAAATTCATGTAATTTTGTTTTGGAAAATAAATGGACACCATGATATACATATCCACATCCATATCCATATCGATATCCATATCCATATCCATATCCATATCCATATCCATATCCATATCCATATCCATATCCATATCCATATCCATATCCATATCCATATCCATATCCATATCCATATCCATATCCATATCCATATCCATATCCATATCCATATCCATATCCATATCCATATCCATATCCATATCCATATCCATATCCATATCCATATCCATATCCATATCCATATCCATATCCATATCCATATCCATATCCATATCCATATCCATATCCATATCCATATCCATATCCATATCCATATCCATATCCATATCCATATCCATATCCATATCCATATCCATATCCATATCCATATCCATATCCATATCCATATCCATATCCATATCCATATCCATATCCATATCCATATCCATATCCATATCCATATCCATATCCATATCCATATTCATATCCATATCCATATCCATATCCATATCCATATCCATATCCATATCCATATCCATATCCATATCCATATCCATATCCATATCCATATCCATATCCATATCCATATCCATATCCATATCCATATCCATATCCATATCCATATCCATATCCATATCCACATCCATATCCATATCCATATCCATATCCATATCCATATCCATATCCATATCCATATCCATATCCATATCCATATCCATATCCATATCCATATCCATATCCATATCCATATCCATATCCATATCCATATCCATATCCATATCCATATCCATATCCATATCCATATCCATATCCATATCCATATCCATATCCATATCCATATTCATATCCATATCCATATCCATATCCATATCCATATCTATATCTATATCCATATCCATATCCATATCCATATCCATATCCATATCCATATCCATATCCATATCCATATCCATATCCATATCGATATCCATATCCATATGCCGCAGCAGCCCATGCTTTTACGGTTCAACCGAGTTTCTCATCTCGCGTGGGTATTCCTTGAGAATTTTATCCCCCAAAATTTTAAAACCAACAACAATAAATTTTTTTAAGAAACTTGATTTATATTCTCAAACCCTAGTTAGTATGGTATTTTCAGATATTCAGAGGCGATAATTTGTAATCCGTTATAATTAACACTAAACATGCTTAACTTTGAATTAAAAAAAGTATATATGTATATATTCATATCCATTTTCAATCCGTATCAAATCCATACCCATATCTATATCCATATTCAGTTGAGATTATCGCATTCTCAACTTGAAATATTAAACCATCTAAAGCTATTGGGTTCGAATAAAATCTTAGCCATAATACTCAAATAGATTGGACTCAAGTGATTGAACTACTTCACTACTACAGTCAACACATTTTCAAATACTCTTCAGATACCAAACATCTGGAAAACGCAAAGAATCAATCCCATCTTAAAACCTAAAAAAACAGTTATATAGTTGTATGGATGATCATTACATACACCAATGACCATTGAGAATTATAAAAAAAGTAATTATGTATTAAAATTTATTGCAATAATAATAATAATTTAGCTAAAGCAAAAATAACAAACACAACAGAAAACAATTTAAAGTTTTCGAAATACATATCATTCACAGCTGACAAGATTTTTTCGGAAAATACGTTAATTGTATTGTCAAATGTATTTCGAAAACTGAAATGCGTGCCATCTTTATTAAAAAATTTGTAACTACACCGAATTATTAAGAGAAAAAAAAACACACGATCCATAAAATATTAAATTATTTCTGTTTTTCGTTGTTTTTTCAGCGGTATAGTTTTAAAACATGTTACAATTTCAAATTCAAAGTATATTTATTATTACCATGCTCAAATAAAGTTTTTCGAAATTTGAATTTCTCATGGTAAGCTATAAGATTATGCTCGTCAAAATTTTAGTTTGAGTTGTTTTTTTTGAGTCATTTATTTGTTATATATAAAAACTTGCAAATTTCTATTGAAATTTATGATGTGGAGAAATTAATGGTCGGCATCGGGATGTGAGACCAGAAGCTTGATTATTGAATTATAAGTGTATTAAACAAATATCCATTATTGTGTCAAAAGAATAATTATCATACATTTTGGCTACCATATTTTTTAAAAACGGAAAACATTTTCGATTAAAAACATTTGACAAATATAAAACTAATTATTTGAATGACATGAAATGTAATTGAAGATGAAATTAGAGATGGAATATGGTTCTATCTAGCTTCAGCTACTCCCTGACTGATAGCAACAGATGGAAAATATCAAGTTGTCGCGGATTAAATGGCGTTTTTTAACAAAAAATTTAATTACTAGAGAAATGTTTTTTGAGAAATTTTTTGTGTGAATCAGTGAATTCTGGTTTCAGCACTTCTAAATAATAGGAACAGTTGGAAAATATGTGGTCGTTGCAGATTAAATCATGTTGTTTTACATGAGTTGTAATTAATGACCAAAAGTATTTACGCCAAACGGATAACTATTGTGAGCGGTTTTTTAATTGAATTCACTCCTTATAGATCACTGATGACTAATAGATATAGCTGGGAAATGTTAGTTTGTTTCAGACTAAATTTCGTTTTTTCCAAAACAAATAAACAACTTTTAAAAAGAAGCAATTACGATAATGAAGAAGTTTTCTGGTCTAATTGAAACAGTTGGGTTGGAAAATGTCAGCACGTGTCGGTTGTAATTATTGAAAAGAAGCGTTTACCTAAACGAAAAATTTTTCTGGGAAGTTCGCTGTACTAATAAAATTTTTTAGGAATTGGTGGATAATGGGTTGTTTTTTTTTGAAAAGTTGAAATTGGTGAACGCTAAATGGTAGGGTTTTTGAGTAGTTTGCTAAATTTTGTTAATTTGTGATCTGTTATAATTTTCCCGCATCGTTTTGATGTTTAGTGTTTGTTTTGTAATAAACTTTTAAACAGAGATAAAATATGTACTTATACGTTTACAAAGAGTTTTATGTGTAATATGCATCGCTGCCCAAAACTAAAAACAATATCCTTATGAAAGACTTGTGCCAACAACTATATAACACCGACCGAAGTCTTGATATTTTAAAGCCTTGAGATTTCAGCCCTTTCATATGCCATTTTAAAAATTTTTGATTTTTTAATATATGAAAGGTTCATATGTTACTAACATTTTAGAAAATTTTCAGGAGGGGGTTATTTTGTTCAAGAAAGAAAATGTTGAAGGTCATATATTGTGAATTACTATTTTGATTAGCCTCTGTTCAACCTACATTTTGAGCTATATAAAATTAAAATCAGTTTAGTAGTTTTTGCTATAGAGCCATTTCAATACACCAGGGCTGAGCAATTTCTTGATTTTTCATCACCCTGTATCTTAAGACAGAGTTAAAAAAAACTAAAAACGAAAACACTTTTTTTTTATTAATGTCAACGAATTCCAATACCTAAATATACAAAATTAAAACCAAAAGCGAAGTTGGTAACTCGCTACGCTCGTTTTGGTAACATCCTGCTTTCGTTTCGGAATCACCTTCCTCACCACCATCACGTTTTTCCTACAATTGTTAAAGAACTACTATTTCCTACAGTCGTCTAATTATAATCGTTTATTTTTGTCAAAATTGGAAACTGCTAATTTATCGTGAAAATCATGTTGCAATGGTTGCTATGAATGAAACTTGTAAACAAAAATACGGAAAACAAATTGTGCATTTGTGAATTTTTGTGACAAGAAAAATGCTGGAAAATAACGAATCAAATGACGTAAGCAAACTGGATTCCCGAGGACATTCAAGCAGTCGCAAACCGGGCAACACTAATAGTGAATAGCACTAACAGTGGTTAGCATGATGGACCCAAAATCAAAACCCGGGTTGGACTTCCATGTAAAGGTTGGACTTCCATTTAAACTCCCAAATAATAAGAACTGATCCCTCCACGTTTTCCACATATTTCTCTAAAACTTGCCTTACTCATGATCGACTAAATTTTAACGAGTGAAGTTTATCTCAACTATGTTTGTTTAATTTCAGAAGCTTGTCATAAAAACTGAGTACACAGATGATGATGATGACTGAAAAGTGTTGCGGAACTTATGATGCTATGGTAATTATTTACTCCATATATTAATAACTTAATTTTAATTTACTTTTTGTTTTGATTTGCAGCAAACGCAGCACAAATATTTTTTGGAATTTCATATTTAAATTTGAATTGTATGTCTTTGAAATAAAAAAAATAAAAGACAGTTAGATTTGCATATTAAAACTTTTTTTTTGATAATTAGTTTTTAGGTGGTGGATCAGGTAGTTTTTATAATTTTGAATAATAGCGTTATTTGTCTTTTCTTTCCCCGCTTGGTTCCGAACCTCATTGATAAAAAAATTTCAAAAGTCTTTGGAATTAAAGACAAAGTTGTAACTTTTTAACGAAAAATATAGTGAAGTGTAAAATACTCATAATCATATTTATTAAAAGGGTGGGAATGAGAAGAGCTAAAAACCCAGTCAAGTGGATTATCATTTGTACAAGCACTTAATTTATGAAACATTGCAATATCTTTTACAATTTTCCAGTGCAAATTCGCAGAGACATTCAGTTTTATGATCTCTGAAAGAAAACTATTGAGAAGTGTGGCATCAGTTGTTAGGAAAATATAAGTGCGCGAAGTTGGTAACTCGCTACGCTCGTTTTGGTAACATCCTGCTTTCGTTTCGGAATCACCTTCCTCACCACCATCACGTTTTTCCGAAAATCGTTAAAGAACTACTATTTCCTACAGTCGTCTAATTATAATCGTTTATTTTTGTCAAAATTGGAAACTGCTAATTTATCGTGAAAATCAAGTTGCAATGGTTGCTATGAATGAAACTTGTAAACAAAAATACGGAAAACAAATTGTGCATTTGTGAATTTTTGTGGCAAGAAAAATGCTGGAAAATAACGAATCAAATGACGTAAGCAAACTGGATTCCCGAGGACATTCAAGCAGTCGCAAACCGGGCAACACTAATAGTGAATAGCACTAATAGTGGTTAGCACCATGGACCCAAAATCGAAACCCGGGTTGGACTTCCATTTAAAGTCAAAGTGTTGTTAAACAAAGCCATTGACAACTTTCAACAAACTGGTGATACAATTAACATCCGGTAGAGCTTGTTGACAGCCTACGTGCCTATTTGGAACACATATGGCTAAAAAGTAGAGAGGTGTCAAGGGACACCCGGATGGAACGAAGTTCCTTTCGATTAATTTGTGAAGGAATTGTAATAAAATTTTATTATAAGTTTATTAAACTAATAAAATTTTATTATAATTATATTAAACTTCCACTCAATTTACAACTATAGCAAAAAGTGTCGTTACAACTTTTGGTCTTATTCTTTTCGTCTAGTCCCCTTTCGCAACGCGCGATAAGGAACTTCGTTCCAAAAAAGAAATATATGAAACCTTCCTGTATTTGAATGCAACATTGTGTCCAAAATTCAAATGATTCGATCCAGTACTTTCCGAGATTATTTTGAACAAACGAACATTTACATTTTTATTTATATAGAAGATGGATAGATAGATAGATTAGATAGATAGATAGATAATTCATAGTAGATAGTTAAATAAAACAATCAAATTAATCAAAAAACAAAAGAAAAAATACTTTAAGACATTTGGCTTGTGACATGTCAAAACCACAAGTAAAGTACATGGAAATCAAGATGGTGAATTGCCATATTTATTTAAAGGCGCATTCACCCGTTTGATCGTTCGATCGATCGCCACAACCTCTGTTATTTTTATTTTTAGGAATTTCCTCAAGAATTTTAAAACAAAAATTTTTTTAATAATTATTAATTCTAAATTAATTATTAATTCAATTTTTGTAATGTATATTATTATTTTTAATCTATATTTAAATATTTTTATATAAGAAAATTTGACTATTAAAAATATGGTTTTTGTTATTTTTAATTTTCAATTGTTATCAATATTGTCTATTGTAGTCCATAAACTAAAATTATATCATTCCTTGAAATATTAATTTGTTCTGTATATATTTTTCCCAAATAATTACTCATGTCAAAAAACCCAATTTTTTCCACAACATAATTTTTTTATTGAGATAAAAAAACACAAACAAATATGTTTAGTGGGTATAGTCCAGTCATTGAACGTAAAATATGGCGAAAATTTATAATTTTGCCAAACAGCACCGATTTGTATAAAAATTTTAATTTAGTTTCTACTTACTCTCTACTTCAAAGTTGACCCTGTGCTGGGGTTTACTTTTACCCTGGGGCTGGATTCAGTGCCGGATCTAGCTATTTCAGCATCGGGTGCAGATTAGGTAAATGGCGCCCTCAAATTAAATTATATTGTAAGAAAATATATTCAAAGATCAATGCAGTACTTGTTTTAATACGAAGTGTTGTGTAATAGGAATTAGAATATGTTTCACTGTCACACCAACACAAATACAGCTTTTAAGATCCAGATCCCACAATAACATGCGTTCAAGTGTTAAACACTTTTTATAATTGGATCAACGTTTTCTTTTATGATTTTTCAAATGTTGGATATTTATGTCGTTTTCTTTTTGACAAAAAAAGTGATCTAAGAGCAAAAAAAGCAGCTGTCAGATCACTTTTTTTTTGCATTTCGTATTCTTTTTGCACAAAAAATTGCTCTTTTTTGATCTGAAAATATTTTTTCTGAATCTAGATTTTTTGGTAGATCAAGTTGCAAATACAATAAATTTACACAAATACATTTACAAATCTGTAAAATTAGTAAGCAAACAAGACGCCATTTATTTATTATTATTTTTTTAAAGTGAAATAGTTATTTGTTTAAATAAATGTTTTGTTTAAATCGTGTTTTAAATTGAAAATGAATAAAAAATTATTTAATTAAATACTATTAATTAACAAAAACATTAAACGAGAGTTCACAAGCACAACTACAAAATTAGATCAAACTTTTCATATTCGTTTTATGAAAAAAAAATCTTAAGAAAATCACTTTTTCTGCTCTGGCAAAAAGAAAACGACATATATATATATTAAGCATGACCAGATATGTATGAACAATTTTCAAACCATCTTTTTCTTCGCTCCCACCGGCTAATTATGTTCCATCTGACTCGAATATGAACTATATCAAGTTTTATTGAAATCGGAAAATAATTACCCACCGCGCAGTGGCGTCGAAGATAAGAAAATGAGCAGAATAATAGGATTTTTTATTTTTATCAGATATAATCATCTTAAAACATAATATTTCTCATAATTTTGATTTTTTTTATTAAAAGCTAATTAATTAACGATTCTAACGAGCCTAAGTATGTAGAAATCGATCTTAGAAAAGCGATTTATCTTAATTTTTCTTCTTACATATACGAAAATTCACTAATTCATAATAATCGTTTTTCAAAGAAAAAAATTCATTTTTATGGTTAAATTTATAATAATTTTTCATTCAAAAGCAACATTTTTCCAAAAGAAATCAATAAATTAAATTAGATTTATTGTATGATGGGTATTTGCATCTGTAGTTTTCGACCACCTGAATGGTGTATGGTGTACCTTCCTCGTCTTTAGTTAGAATGCAGTTGTTTTCCGTGTCATCAACTTAACACCGAGTTCGGCGGTATCATTAACAACATGCAAGCTTTGGCAAAACAACGTGGCTTTAACGAAATCCTCATTCCGATGGGTCATGTAGCAAAAAATCAATACAAATTCTAAATCGATTAAAATAACTCTGAGTTTTTTCTGTGACAAAATCACTAATGTTCATATTAGCAAAAAGTTGCATATGTTTGACTGCGTCAAAATCTTTTTTGAGAGCTTGGGGTGCGATGGGGATGTCTCGTGCTGGGATCTCAAGGTTTTGAACCATTTTTCGTTTTTCATCAAACGAAATCTCTGGGTCGAAAAAAGCCAAGCCAA